>CAUJBZ010000252.1:0-37238 GCA_963082915.1 Dolichopus griseipennis
ATGATAACCGTTGACAAAGTCCATTAACTTAATACATTTTTCTGTTATATGCTTTCTAACCTTTCATTATATTGTTGTTGTTACCTTACAAAAAAAAATTCCATATAAAACGTGTGTAAAAATTGCGTGTGATTTTTTCTGAATACAAGTAAAAAAAAGTGAAAGAACGAAAGTATTTAAATAAATATTAAGGTATACTGTATACATATATAAGTATTAGTTTTTAATATATGATATTTTTTTAGCTAAAACAATTTTTTTGATTTCAAATTTTTAATGCATTTTTAATGGTTGGAAAATTGCTGTGTATTTTTGTTTTTAGTTTTTCAGCAAAAAAATTTGAATAATTTTACTTTTAACATACATTTAGGAAAACACATTTTTTTACATACATTTAGGAGAAGCTTATTTTCTGGAAAATACATTATAGAAAAATTTTAAAAACTTTAACTATTATGAGGAAAATTATGTCCTAAATCTGGGACATACGGTAAATGTATTCAAATTAAGTAAAAAACCGATACAATGGTCCTATTTAGCCTAGATTACATTGAATATTTTAAAATTTTATTGTCAAAGCACGCAAAATTAGTTAATAATTAACATATGAACCAAAATTTCTGAAAAAATTAAGATTTGGTAGTAAAAGAAAATAATATGTTGTATTATATAAAATAGTATAAAATCATTACAAAGTTATCCAACTTTATTAGTTTCAGTTTGACTAATCAACTGACTTAATTCTTTAATATCTAGCGAAGTTCTTTAGACGCAAGTAATATTAGAATTATTTAAATGACATAATTTTTGTCATAATGATAAATGAATTCTATATTTCCATTATAGCATTGATAAAATATAAAAAATTAATTAATTTTGATTTCAAATAAGTGTTCAATTAAAATATATTTTATAATATAACATATAAATTATTAAAAAATGTTTATATAGCACAATTAAATATTTTAATTTAACACAAACATAAAAAAATATTAAAATTTTAATAAAAAACTAGGATTATAAAATTAACAATAATAATAATAAAAATATAAGAAATAATTACAGGATTATAATAATTGTTATATGATACTAATTAAAGTTTGAAATAAAACTTTTATATATAAAATTTCATGGAAAACCTACAGAATATAAATTTTATAATACAATAGATTAAAATGATGTTAAATTTAAAGTTTGGTACAAATTTTTAATTCTGCTATAAAAATTAAAAACAATATAGCTGCCATATTTAAAATAAAAAGTTATTAATTTTTAGTAGAAATTTTTTAACTAGGAAATAATATTAAAAAACCAAATATACATATAAAAAACACTGTTAAATTTTTAGTATTTTTAATTGAAAAACTTTTAATTATTGTATATTTAGGTTAAAATAATTATTTTCTAAAAAAAAACTTGAAAACTATTGTTTAAAAACAAGTAATACGCGTTTTATATTTAAAAAAAAATTATATATTTAAAATTTGCATAAAAAAATTAATAAAAAACCAATTAGAGCTTCACATTTCTTTTATCATAAAAATTTATCATATTTCTGTATTCTGAAATGAAATTGATAAATATTGGTTTTAATTTCATTTTGAATTGAATTTACTAAATTTTAATTTTCTATGAAAACTTTACTGGTTTAACATACTTTAATCTGATTCATAAAATCAAATTGCTTACTTTTAGGCGACACATAAAATTAAATAGGTTTTTTTGAAATTTAATACACTGTTAGTTGTTGTTTCGTGTGTTTGTTCTTCAAAATTTCATTGGAATTACATATTTTATTTTTCTTCATAAACGTAAATTGCATAACTTTAGGCGTTACATAAAAACAAAAAAGAGTTTTTCTTAGAAATAAAACGCTCTTAATGTTATTATTTAGTTTTTCATACTATTTTGAAATTTTACTTGTATTACAAATATTTGTTTTATTCACAAACACCAATTGCATAACTTTCGGCGTCATTTCAAACAAAAAATAATTTTTCTTAGAATTAGAAAGACTTGTATAATTATTTCTTTTGTTTCAAAATTTAAAATTTTGATATTTCATGTTCCCATATATAATTATTCTAATTTTAATTTACTTAAATAATTTATTAATTATAATTTTGACTATTAAAATTTGCGTGTAAATTAATTTTTAGAAAACTGCGTGTTTTACAATTTAATCTGTAATCAAAAAATGTAATGTAAAAAGAACTCAATGTACGATAAGATTAGTTCCTATTATTAACATATATATTACATTTAATTAATTTTTTTTGTATTTTTTATTATTTATGTAATTTTCATTTTACGCAGTTAGCCAAAAGAATAAAATGTTTAATATTCATTAGAACATTGTAACTGCTCTTATTTTAATGCAAAGAATTTGCAAAATTTCCTAATGAGAATTAGAGAAAAAAATACTGTATTTATTTAAATCTTAAGGATCTATAGTGTTTCATCCATAGCTTCGACCTTTAAAAGAAGGTGAGAACGTTTCTGGCTTCATAAAAAATGAAATTATTCTGAAGCAAGATTTTCCGATACATGGGACTCAGATATGAGCTCTACTTTTCATTAATAATATCAAGCTTTAGAAGGCAAATCTAGTATTACGTTTTAAATTTAAACATTCTTAGCTGTAGAAGTAAAAAATCTTGAGAAATATCCGGTGGTTCATGTGTCTCTAAATGGTAAAAGAATTATTGCATAATACCTAGAGTAAAATAAGCTTGAAGAAAGGTCTTCAAAGAACTTCCAGTAGTGGGCTTCAAGAAAGGACAAAATCAAGGACTTTCAGTAATAGATAAGAAGCTCAAAATGAAGAATTATATTTCTACTCCTGCGTTCATTTGGGTATTTGCTTGGGTTACCTATGGATTAACTAATTTTTTCAATATATATATATATATATATATCTTTTTAATACTAAGAGGAGTGTCCTTTTAAAAACAAAAACTCTATAAAATAAAAATTCAAAAGAAAAGTTAAATTCTAATCAACCAATAACCTTTTTCTTAGAATTTTCAATAATTCGGTTCGGAAAAGGATTCGTTAACTTACACGAATCTTTTGATTTTTTTTTTTTTGAAGAAAATAATCAGTAAGTTAAAATCCTGACATAAAAGTGTTATAATAATAAAAAATACAAAAAACGTGGAAGTCGATTTTTACTTTTTTTTTTTGAAAAAAAATGACCAAATGGCATGAAATCAAACAAATTGGGTTTTATTATAATAAAGAATTTTCCAAGGTTATTCAATGAAAATCTAAACATTTACCTATACTTAAATAATATATTAATAATATATGTGTACATGTTTTATATATATACATGTAAACTTAAGTATATAAATATGGTGAAAAGAATTATTATTATGTTTATATAATTTTTGTATTAAAAAAGGAATTTATGAATAATGGAGTTTCACTAGAAAATAATAATTTTCTTGAAAAAAAAAAATAAAGGAAAGAGGTTTACTAAAAAGTAGCGGGAAATCTCCGGAACTTCGGTGCTTTGCAAAAAAAATATGTGTAAAATGTAATTGTGCTTTAAGATCTCGGTTAACTAGTTTTCTTTATATTTTCCTACAAACAAAACTTTCACAAATCCTTTTAACCGTTACCTTTTTCTTCAAATACGGAGGAAGGTTCAAAAGTTGCAAAAAATTATTGGAATTTAACTCATTGGTTACCAATTCTGTTCTTTGAAAGATATTTCTTAAATTTAGTTTAACCCATTGTCTACCATCGAACATCCATGGCTTGTTAAGACTTTTGAGTAGCCATGGCTTGTTGATAAAATTGACAACAACGCTGAATGTATGTTGGGTAATAAATGGATTTCTAGAAGACACTTTTTAATTCGGCTATAATCCATAAAGCCTTCCATCGCATAGTCAAAGCTTATTCAAAGATTTTGGATAACCATGGCCTGTTGATCGAATGGTATAATGCTAGATTAATAAGTATTTTTATAATTTTACTTTGACATTCTAATAAATGTATCTCGTATCTCAAAAGCATTTGAGCCCAATTGACATGACTATGTAATTCACGTCCAGGATATTGAAGAAAGCTGAGATCTAGTAGTCGTATATATGCCTATTCCTCTAAATAGAAGATCTCATAATTCTCTGACCATTGAATATTCTTCTTGCTACTTTTTCACTGAACTACTCAGTTCAGAAATTATGAAATCCATAATTATTCAATTCAATTTTTTCAATTTTATTTCTTCAATATTATTCTAGGTTTATTAATAATTTAATAGATGTCATATTAAGTGATACCCTACCCTAAGACACAAAATTTTAATATTCTTTTAATCCTTCAGACACAAAATAAAACTTTCTTAATGGTACAAGATATTCAGACCAGAGTAACAAAGGTATGGTTTTTATTTCAATTTTGTGTTAGACCTGCCAAATATTAATTTTTTTACCATCTTTTTTAGAGCAGGAAAAAAAGATCCGAAGAGAATAAGCAAAAAAAAATAGGCCGAAAAAAAATGGACATTAAAAGAAGGTAATTGACATTTTGTGACCAATATTATTGCACGTGACCCATTAAAATTTGTTATTATTAAACCATTTGTATATACATATATACAAAAGAAATAAAATATCATATATATGTATAATTATAAAAGAAATAAATTAGGAATTTCTGAAAAAATTAATGGAACTGTAATTGGATGACTGAATAGATAATATTTTTCATTGAAAGATATGATAATACGAAAATAGAGAATAAATGTTTTAAATTACAATTTTATTAAAAGAAAATTAATTTAAAAATCTGATTTTCATTTTCTTTACAAAAATTATCTGCCTCGGAAAAAAAAAAAATTATTTGCTATCTATTTGCCTCGGAAAATAATTTGATGTATACAAAATTCAAGATTTTATAATATAATATCCTTAAATTAATCATCAACTTACAACTATTGAACCATATGAAGTATCAAATTTTAAGTACCTATGAAAGCTACCAAAATAACCTTCATATTCCCAAGATACAAAGGCTTGTATAAAAAATTAGGCTAAAGTTGAAAAAAACTGGATTAAAAGTAACTTTATTTGCGGTAGTATATAAGAGGATTCTTTAAATAGCCCTGAAAGGCTATGAGTTGAGGACAAATATCTGATCTGAAGATAAATAATCGTTTTGAGGATCTACCGTTATTTTTGATTCACTGAATATCTCAACGGATGATTACTTATTTACTCATTCTGTATTTGAAAATCTTATCTACCCTTCAAGGGATACCAAAATAAAAATCATACCACGGAGATGCAAAAAGATGAACTAGAAAAGAAGGGTTTAGTTGATAAAACAGTACTAAAAGTAACTATATTCGAAGTAGTAACAAAAAAGTTCTCAGAATAGGACTGAAAGGGTATATGTTGAGGACAAAAGTCTGAGGATAAATAATCGTTTTGAGGATCTACCGTTATTTTTGATGTATTCAATGGATACATAGCCTGATCTAATGATAAATAATCTTTTTGAAGATTTACCGTTATTTTTGATATATTAAATGGACACATAATCGTATGTTCTTTTTTGAAACTTACCTTCGCCTCATATTTAATATCAGATTCAAGTCCCAAAACCTATTAACATTCAACCTCTTTATTAATTCCTCTTCAAAATTTAAAGTTTTGTACCTCAAGTCTTCAAATTTTTTTTTTGTGAGTTTTAAATAAAAAGAAGGAAGAATAAAATCTATATATAGATTCTACTTATAACATGTTAATAATATATATTTTTACCTTCACCATTTTAATTGAGGTTACATTAAGGAGGTCTTATTGTATCTGTATATAAATGAATACCTTTACATTTTCAATATAAATAACTGTCTCCATCCTAAACCAATTTAAAAATACAAATAAAGCAAAAGAAAATGATTATAATACGGATTAAAGAGAGTTAAATAGGTTAAAAGGTAACTTCTAAATAGTGTCAAAGACATTTCATTATCATGGAATGTGATATTTTAGAAATAAAAGAAGATATTCTAAAAACTTTTGAGTATTTTTTTTTGTGGTATTCTGTAAAACCTTAAGGAATTCTAATTTGATAATTCATTATCATTTCCTTTATTTAATCTGTTTTTAATAGTTTTTTCTTTTAAAATCAAATCGTTCCAATTTAAATTTTTATTGATTTCGAAATTGTAAAATGAAGTTCTCATATTCTAGAAGATTTTATAGAAAAATTTAAGTTGGAAGAGAATGCATATTTTTTTATTTACGATCTTAGATGTAAGACACCTTAAGATGTTGCCTAGTGCCTTTCAAAATAGATTAAAGACACCTTCAACGCCACCAAGCAACTCTCCTCAACGTATCTACTGGTCTTTTCAACCTTATCTCAAGGCAAGTTGAAACACCTTTCTTCTAATAATACTCTCAGTAGTGGTATAAACTACAGAATTATTTGCACAATCACTGTGGAATAAAAGTGGGAAAAGCACAGTGAATTTACTTAAATATTCTTAAAAATACATCTGTTCGGCAAATTTGCATAAAAATTTATTAAGTGTTACGAAGCTCTGTTTGTGAGTTACCCCTGCAATTCCTTCACTTTTGTATTCTGTAAGAATCATTGGCAGGGGATTTCCAATCTTTATATTTGTAACCTAAGTGTTATGAGTTAGCATACCTTCTCTTTACCTAAAGAACTTTTTATTAAATAACCCTTCCTCCGTATTTTAATTATATTACATCACTCCAATCTACTTAATTTTACTTTTTACTTATTACTTTTGCTCCAAAAAATGCTTGCACTTTAAGAACATAACAAAAGGAAATTAAAATAAAAGTACAAATTAAATTTCCAAGTACTAAAACACCAATGTTGTGTTGTGCATTTTGTTGTATTTGCACCCGAAAAAATGGTTCAACTCTTCAACAAAAAAAAGTTACAATAAATAAATCTTATATTTTATTATAATTATTCTTCACAACACAAGAAAATTTAAAATGAATCCAAGGATTACATAATTTTATATTTTTCAGACAATAAATAAGGATTTACCGTTTTTTTTACAAAACAATAGTATAACAGTTAAATCTACAACACGCTCTCACAACACGACTTCCATCATATTTCCTAATATTTTCTTTTCTTTTTTTTTCATTGTTAGTTACAAGTTTTTTGGGGTCTTTCCTTTTTTTTACCTTTTTTACTTTCTCAAGAAAACTTCCTAAATCATTTTACCGTTATTTTAGGCATGCTACTTCAGGACTTGAGTAATTTTTGCACTTTTTTTTTTAATAATGATTGCTCAGTACTATTTTTTTAATAACTTTTCTCAATTATGTCTAATAAAGTAAAGTATAATGAAATAAATTAAAAACTAGAGAAAATATAAGAAAATTTAGTAGGTCCAAAGAGGTGGGACGTTTTTGTTTTTATTTTAAAATTAGAAAACTTTCCAAATTAAAACAATTTTTAGGAAAAAACATTTTAATATTTTAATTCGATTATGAAAAAAACTATTTTGAAGCACTCCCAGATTTTCCAGTACTTGCTGGGCACTAAAGCTGAAGAAAAGTATTTAAAAAAAAAAATGCCTGAAGATATGCTTCAAAAGCTAAAAAATTTTATACATTTGAAAATTCTAAAAATTATTAAAGCTCTATTTAGTAGCATCTTTTTGGAATTCTTTGGAATTTAAAGAGTAGTTAATTGGAAGAAAGAAATTTTTTAAATATAGTTCGCCTAAAAATATGCTTCAGGATAAAATTTTTTTAAGATTTCAAAACTAAGAAGTACAAGAAGAAGTATGATTCACAAAAATACTATTTTAAAGCCCACTTTTAATGAATTTTTGGAACCTACTGATTAATTACGCAGAATAAAACAATTTTATAAAATAATCCGCCTAAAAGTATGCTTCAACTTTAAATTATATAAAGTTTTAAATACCGGGGAGTACAGAAAGAAGTTTACCTTTCAACTTAAAGATTTTTATAAAATGTTCGCATGAAGCTGAGTTATCAGGCCCGAATTCAAAAAATTCAGAGTTCACCAATTATAAATATACTACTCTACTACCACCAACTTTATAAATTAAACTTCTCTAGCGACTTGGTCCACATTTTCTAAGTTCAATGCACAGGTTATCAAATCCAAGCGGAAAAACAATATAAACAAGAAGTCAATTTGTTTGTACCGGAAAATTATTAAACAAAAAAAAAATAAATAAAAAAAAAAATATAGGAAATTGAAATTTCAAAAATAATCAGAGTCAAAATTGCAAAAAAAAAACAAAATAACTTTTCATAATTCATAAAAAAAAAAACAATAGTTAGAAAGGAAAAGTGAAAACAAAAAATATACACAAATACCGGATACACGACTAAAGGAATATTGAAAAAGAAAAATTGTGTATTCCTTTTATTTTTTGTTTTTGATATGCACACCTTCTCTAGCATAAAGCGATTCAATTTCCCAAAAAAAATTTTCCTTAGAAATTTTATAAGATATATAAATTTTCTTTTGTTTTTCATTTGTATTGTGTGTGCGTTTTCTTATTTGTTTGTTATTTTGTTTTTCATTCACCTAGGGTTTGAGAATTAATAAAATCAAAAAATAAGAGGAAAAATTTATTAAATTTTCAATTATTTTGTTTTTTCCTATATTTTAAATTTTCTTAGGTGTATATTTCAGATATTATATATATATATATCAGAAATTATTACCCAATCATGGCAGAAATTTCCTTTTTAATCTTTTGTTTTTTTTATTAAAATTAAAATAAATGAATTTTCCCAGGAAAATGTGTAATTTTCTTTTGTTTAAAATATAAGAAAAGTGAGAATTTTTAATTTAAAATGATTAAATTAGATTTGATACCGGCAACGATTTACTTATTGGATGTAAAATAAGCAAATTTGTATTTGGACGCAAATGATGACAAATTGAATTAAATATTATAGTCATAATCTTGTGAAGCTAATATTAAATAATATTAAAAGTATCAAAGGTTAGTTATAGAAACCTTGAACTTTAAAGAATTATTAAAAAGATTTTTTGGATAAATCATACCACAACTTATCAAAGTAATTTTATCTACTTATTATTTGAAAAAATAATAAATTATTTAACAGGTCTTTTCCATAAAAGGATCTCACCAATTGATTGATTTCACAATTATTTCTTGACTTCATTTCACTTCAATTCCGCAAATGCAAGTATCTTTCATTATTCTTCACTTTCTCACTATACTAAATCCAACAGCGGAACCATCCGAAGCTTTAGCTTGATTTCAGATGTAAAATAGCATTTAGTATATCATTTTGCAAACCCGAAGTTATTGTATTTCAAAAATTACTAAATAATTAAATCAAAATGTTTTCATATTCATTTTTACAAATATTACAAATTTTGCAATAAGTTATATACAAATAAATTTCCTTCTCATAACATAAATTTACCAATTAAATTCTAAGTTTATACAAAAACACTTAAAATTGATTTAAATTTAACAATATAATATTTTTCCCAAAAAATTGAAATAAATTTCTAAAAGAAATTATTAAAGCGAAATAAAAAAAAAAACTTATTTTTCCTTATTAAATTTTATTTAAAAAAAAAAGAAATAAATAAAATCATAAAGAATTTCTCCAAGAAAATGAGCCCACTTCTTTTATTATAATTTAAAGGATTCTTTTTGTATTCTTGAATACAACCCTTTAACTTTCATTCAAAAATTTTCTTTTTACAGTTAATTGAGAGTAAAGCATATTTTTTTCGGCGAATTGTTTTTTAAGTAAGACAAGTGTACATATATAATATTTTAGATTTATATATTATTTAAAATTCTTTAATAAGAATTTATTAAAGAATTTTTATAAAAAAATTGGAATACATTAAGATCTTTTCATATAAATTTTTGCCAAAATATCATTTTAACACTTAAACCCTAAAAATTTTACACTGTTTTTAAATTCTACATAATATACTAATACTAAAAATTTAGTGTTTCAACAATTGCATACTTCTAGGGCACTAAAATTAAAATATCCTTATTGAATCAATACACAATGCAACAAATCTTTGATTATTTTATCAAATACTTGAATAAATTAAAAAAAAGTAAAATTATGAAAAAAATTGCATACTTTTAGAGTATCTTTTACTATATTTTAATCTTTTACAGTATTCAAAATAAAATATCCTGAATTACTCTACCAAATACTTTCAAGTTTGAAATTTAAAAAAAACTAAAATTTTGTTTAAAAAATTGCATACTTTCAGGTTATTATCCTTTTACAGTATTTAATATGAAATATACTTAATTACTATACCAAATATTTAAGAATTTAATTATCAATATGTTTCTAAAGATGTTTATTCTAATAAATTAAATTGAAAAAAAAAATTGCATACTTTTAGGTTACTCAAAATTTATTTTCCCGGTTCTTTAAAAATTACTACAATTTTTGTAAATATTTTTTTTTTAATTTTAAATGTAAGCATATTAAAACACAATTTAAAATAAATTTTCAAAGTAAATTTTCTTCCAAAAATTACTAAACTTAATTTACAACAATAATGACTAACTTTGTATAAATATTTTTTTTTTTCTTTTTGTTTTTAAACTTTAAGATCAGTAGAAAGAATAATAAACAAGAAAAAGGGACTTGTTGGTTAAATTTTTTTTTTTCAAATTTCAAAGAGACTTTTTTACTTTATTCTTTACCAAAAAATAAATTACTTATCAAAGTAGAAGTATTTTTTGTAATAAAAAATTAAAGGAAATTCTTTGGTAAAGTGGTCATTAAATGGTTTTAAACAAAATTATAGCCGTAATACTTAAACTGCAAAAGAAATAAGGGAGGAAACGCACCAATGTAGTATTTAAAAATTGTTTATCATATTTCTTGAGTAGATGTAATAAATTAAATTTATTTTAAACCCTATAAGGGATAGGGAAGTGCTACAAAAAATAGAAAGATTTTACTCCTAAATATATGCAAAAGAATGTAAGCAGTAAAGTAAAGTAATTTAAAAAGCAATCTCTTGAATGATTGAAAAATTTGATGAAATTAATTCTACTTTAACTTAAAATATAATTATTTATAGGGAATTTTATACACCAAAATTCTTTGAATTTTCTATTTAATCAAAGAAAATTCTTATAACTTTTTGGAAATTCTTTCTTAAACCAAAACTTAAAGAAAAAGTTTCAAAACAACGACAAGAAAAACGAGCTTTAAATAAAAATTTTCTTTTTTGTTATAGAATTTTATAAAAAGTTACGAATTCCGATCAAAAAAAAGGGTTCAAATAAAAAAAAAAATACCCATTATGTATTGTATAAATTTTTTTTTAAAAAATTAATGGAAAGAATTGAAAAACCTTTTGTAAGAAAATTGTTTTATTAATAGAAAAACAAAAAGTTTTTGAGGTTTTTTCAAAATAAAAACAAAAACAAAAGTGGAACAAAAATAAACAAATTTTACTATATCAAAAAATTTTTTTTTAAATTGAAATTATCCATTAACGAACCAAACTACAAAGTGGTCCTGTTTCCTCCCGAATTGATTACTTTAGGGAATATGGGGAAAATCGTTTACTGTATATTTTAGAATAGATGCTCTTGCTAGATGAAAACTATTTCTTTAACTTTGAAAATCAAGACAACCTTTAAGCTTACAGATTAATTTAACAGAATTATTCAAAAAATTGTCCTATATTCAAGAAAACATAAAAGTATTTTTTAGTAACCTGAAAGTATGCAATTTTTTTTAAATTGTTATAACTCACTGATTTTTATTTTATTTCAATCTGGTTTATGTTATAAAATTATGTAAAGTTTAAATTAGAAGTTTTCTAGGTAATATAACACTGCATACTACAGCAGAGTCCACGAATGTCATAGCACATAACCCTATTAATTAATTACAGAACATCTGCTTTATCTGGCTTCATTTAAAACTACCATTCGAAAGATCTACTCAACATTACATTTTTAATACCAAAAAACATTGTCAAATATCATGAACACTACTTCAATCAGAAATTATGTAGAAATTGTGTAGAGCTTCAACGCTCTATAGAGTACAGAATAATTTATATAGAACAATTTTAAATACAACTTTTGAAGACAAAGACCCATAGTACTAATGCAAATCATTAATAAAGCCTCTACACTAAGTAAAAAACTATGATAGATGTATGTGGTACAATACCAAATGCAACCTCACAGGAACTGGGGATGTTATGCATACATATAAAGGAAGTTCCAAGTTTCTCATAAATTTTAAGAAAGGAACATTGATTTACTATTAATATTTTTATTACTGTTGAAAATCAAATATTTCAAAATTTTTAACACTAATCCATTCAAATCTTTACATTCCTTTAATATATTTAATTTAATTTTAAATAAAATTTATAGTACCTATATAATTTTATTTGAATTATCAGTTTTTATGCGAAAAACTGTTAAAAAAATTAATTCTGAAATATATTTTCAAGTGTTTTTTACTCTAATACTTAACTTAATGTATAAAATTAATAAATTTCAGTCATTTTGAACTTAACAAATGTAAATTTGTTTTACTTTTTATTCATTTTTTGATTTTGCTTTTCTTTACTCAAACTATTTTAAGTTTTCATATGATTAGGTCAGAGTTACGTACTTGATCCAAATTAATTTTTTCTCATTTATAAATTTTTCATTTTTTTTTTTTTTGCTTCCATTGAAATTTATTGCAAAACAAATAATTACAAAAAAAAAAAAACAGAAATAAAAATGAAAAGTAAAACGAAACGAATATAAATTTATTCATTGCATTTATACTTTATTCGTTTGCTCCTTTAAAAAAAAATCCCCTGTATTTCAGTTCTTGACGTAAATGTTAAAGTTACCAGTGTGATATTATTTCAATAACTAGTATAAATGGTCACCTTTTTGAACTGACTCTTCCAGCTCATACTCTCACAACACATCCACATTTAGGAGACTTCAATACTTTGAAGCATTAATCGTAAACATTCTAATATTTAAATATCTGCCATACATATGCAGATTAATATTATTTTTATTTAAAAAAAAAAAAAATCAAATGGTCACCTCCTTCTTCTGACTCTTCCAACTGATCCCTTACAACATCTCAGTTTATAGAAGCAAATGATTATTTTAAAGCGGCATGCTAAAATGTAGTTCGCGTAAATGTTCTGCATTCATATTAAGCTAAATTTTACCCTAATTTTTGTTAAAAAAAAGTACAAATGGTCACTTTCTGCTACTCACTTTTCCAACTTTACATCATTGCTTTATTAAGTTGGCTTTATTACCTTAAGGTGCCTAGGCATACTATTTTCACAAGTTTATATATTTTTGATACATATATTCAGTTTAATATTATTCTTGCCTTTAAAAAATAGATCAAATGGTCACCTCCTTCTTCTAACTCTTTCAAATCCTCCTTTGCAGTATTCCTATTTATAGAAAGCACTCATATTACCTTAAAATACTAAAGTTATTCTATTTTTTTCTAAATGTTCTTCATATTTATAAAGTTTAGTTTAATTCTATATTTTTTCAAAAACACTACATATGGTCACCCTAAAAATTATTCATGTGCAAAATAAAATAAACAAAACATTTACTTATAATTAATTTCTTCGTAATATTTTAACTTGTTGTAAAATAATAATAAAAAAAAAACAAAAATACAACACAAGCAACAATTCAGATGTTGATGCAGCACCGTATGTACGTAAACAAGAACACAAATTTGTTGCAAGAACAACAGAAATTAGAAAAACTAAAACAAAAAAAACCTTAAAACTTTTTAAAACTTAAAAAGAATGAGACAGTAGAGATAATCTTTTGTAATTTGCATAAAAACACTGGACATTACTTGTTGTTACTCTTGTTGAAGAATATGTGCAAATAAAAAAAAAACAGGCAACAGCAACAAGAAGTAAAAATGTTAAAAATGAATATAAGCAATTGTGTAATTTTGCCTCTTAAATCATAACAAAACAAACAACTGCACTCATGTTGCTCATGGATTTTTGATGACTATATTTGTTGTGTTGATTATGATGCTGAAGATGATGCTGATGAATTAAGACAAAGTTCTACTAACTTGGTTAACTTTTGATGTTCTTTTACTTATATTTTTATACAAATCTTTATTGTTATCATCAAAATTTAAAATGGTCTCTTCACTCTCTGAACTTAACTATGAAAAACTCATCAATTATAATGAATTTTTAATTCCAATTTTTGAAATAACTTTTGGAAATTATAAATCAAAAGCTGGGTTATGTGCTTTCTTGGGTTATTATAAATTTAAATGGAGTTTTTAAATAAAAATCAGATCTAGGAACATCTAAGGTAAAAACTAGATCTAGTACTATGACTAGAGGTATTTATGAGTCCGTGGAAGATTTAGGGTTAAAATTAACTTTGCTGATGCGATTTGTTGAAATTTGGAATCATGGGCTGAAAATAAATTGATTGTGTGAATAAAAGTAAAACCTGGAGAAAGTAAAGGGAAATCGATAATGAGGTTGATTGAATGTAGAAAATGGAAAGGGATAGGTCAAACTCTGAGAAACCCACTAACCATAATGTAACTATAATGGTCCTACAATATCCAGAGGTAATCAATGGCAAAAGCAACCAAGCAACACGTGGAATCGAAAAAACAATTGACAATGTGGCTTCAAATGGACTAACTTGTAAAGAAATAAATATAATTGCAAAAATTGGATAATAACTGAAGACATTGACTACCATGAGAATAAGCTGAAAAAATAATAGAACCCCAGAATCACTTAACCCTAGAATAAATTCCCGAGGAAGCCAACGACAAAGTTAAACCTAAAACGCCTAGCATCGAACAAACAATGGACGAAATATCAATAAATGGACTAATTTGAAGATTTATACCAAAAATCAAGATCACTGGCAATAATAGACAATTTCTGAAGACATGTCATTCAAGACAATAATTACCACGAGGATAAGACGGAAAATGCAGAATCTCAGATAAATTCAAACGCGTTCCCTAAAGTGTATTGATTAAAAAGTTTGTGTTGTACAAATGAGACTTCATGTATAGAAACACTTTGAACAGTGAACGTGCAATAGAACACAATTTTTTCCAACCATAAGTTGAAGAAAACCCCGTTTGTTTTTTTTTTATTATAAAAATCATTTAACCTAGTTACTATAACTTCGTCGTCCGGTACAGTTCACTTCAGTTCAGTTGTTTTTTGCTTCATTTTATAGTTTTCTTTTACAGTTACCGGTGTCCCTTTTTTTTTTTTAATACATTCGCCCTCGAGGGTTTTCTTTTTAATTTTTTTGCCTTTATTCTTTTGTTTTAATCTTTAAAATGTGAACATACTGTGATGCTGATTACTTAAGGCTATTTGGAAAAAAAAAACAAGCAAAATAATATAAAAAGTAGAAAATTACTTTTTGAATTTTAAAATAAGTTTTTATTTTCATGACAAACTATTCAGTGTAAGAAAGGGTATATACTTTATATATAGTATATAGTACATACCAAGTCAAAGTACATACCAACATCCGTTCACAAGACAAATTATGTTAAAAATCTGATGAAAAATTTTCTTGAGAGAAGCTTTTTGCTCTACAGAATTGTGATTGTATGGAACGCAGTAACTTTATATCAAGGTTTAAGTGGAGGAAAAGCAAAAAAATTTGTCTGTATTCATAGGATACACTGGAAACTGTGTTGATTGTGATAGGTTTCTATTGAATGACTTTTTAAAAATTTTTTTCTGTAACTCAGAAAAGTTTGAGTAATATTTATAAAAATAAAAAAAAAGTTTTTCTATAGCTTATTATATTACTTTATCATTTTTTGTCTTTATTTTATAAAACAAATTACGGAAAAGTTTTCTATTATTATTTTATTTATTAAAATCAAATTTAAAAAAATTTATGTTATCATTTTTAGATGAATTTTCCAATTTATTTATCACATTAATTTACATATGAATAAAATAAAATAAGTTTAAAATTATTCATATAATCTGTATTTAATTTATTGTATCTGTTAAATTTATTCAGTTTTTATATACTCAACAAAATTTCTAAGGGTTTATTTGATATAGAAAGGAAATATTATAGTGTAAAATTTTTTTTAGGCTTAAGTTAAGTCGTATAACGGGAGATTGTTAGTATATGCTATGGGACAGCTGGAAATATATTAAAGAAGGAAATATACAAAATAATATGCATAAACCAAATATGTTTTAATTAAGTTTTATTTAGGCTTAAGTTAAGTCGAATAACGGGAGATTGTTCGTATATGCAATGGGAGAGTTTAAAATATATTTAAGACAAAAATATACAAGAGAATATGCATAAACCAAATATGTTTTAATTAAGTTTTATTTAGGCTTAAGTTAAGTCGAATAACGGGAGATTGTTAGTATACGCAATGGGAGAGTTTAAAATATATTTAAGACGGAAATACGCAAAAGAATTCTCATTAACCAAATATTTTTTTATTAATTTTTATTTAAGCTTAAGTTAATCGAATAACGGGAGATTGCTAGTAAAAAGAATTTGATGGTTTAAAATATATTAATGTGGGAATTAAAAGAGCTGCAGATACAAAAACTGTAGTCTACTAAGCTATGTTGCAAAGTTTTAATAATAATAAACTTTGGTTCATGAACCTATTGCTCAGATCACTTACAACTAGTCAAAGAATTGGAGAGCCTTTTTTTAAAAAATGAGTAGTTCTAGTCAGCAGTTGACGTTTTCTCTAGGAGGAAAAATAATTATATAATTTTATTTTAGCTTAAGTTAAGTCATATAACGGGAGATTATAAGTTTGTTATAGGACAGTTTAAAATATCTGAAAGCAGTAAATAACAGTTGTACACATAATATTATTTTAAATTTAATCAAACTAAGTTATATTACAAATTTTATCACCGATTCCTTGAGACATAAAATGTGGTTCGCAAACCTATTGCATAAATGACTTATCATTAAGTACTTAAATAATGAAATAATTACTTTTTTGATAAGTGGGTGCGTTTTACCAAACAAAACATTGGTGAAAAATTATCTAATATTAATTTTGAGTAAGATAACCTTTTAAAAAAATTATTATTTTATTACTGATAAGTGGCCATAGAGTCCCATAGAGTTCACGCCTCATTCTCAATAACTTAGAGTTATTATAATGCATAATTATTTAAAGTATTCTTTCCTTTAAGGAAATTATGGGGTCTACTCTGGGAAGGAGTATATTCAATGACATCGATGAAAAAGCTCAAAGTATCATACCCCATTTGAATATCTTGTAAATGCTCTAGAAAGTTCCTCTTCCCACCTCTGTTTAAAAACAAAATAAATAAACACAATCGTCCAAGTTGAAAGTTCAAACCATCATTAGATCCTTGAGAATATTAAAAAAACAAACTCAATATCACGATTATACAGTCATGATAAGTATTTTACAAACGAACTTCTTATTTACAAGTTTATTTAATAAAAATTATCATTTTAATTATTTCAAACTTTTCCTTAAAGCGGATCTACTTCCTCTTTCTCTCAATCCATTATCGTACTAATTAACAAAAAACAGAATCAATTTCAAGAAATTCGTAATTCAAAAGAAAATTTTACAAATTTATAAAGAAAAAAAACAGTTTTCTTTGTTCATTTGTAAATTATATAATACCCGCAGCAAATAAATATATAAGTAAGTCTTTTGAATAACAATTCAAGGTCAAATAAATTAAATTTAAATTTTTATAAAATTCCATTTGAAAAATATGAAAAAAATTTAAAAATAAATTCAAAAAACTAAAATTCAAAAAAAATTATCAATTAAAAATAATTTTTCACTTGAAATAAATTCCATAGAATGAAAAATTTCATTCCCAGGATTTTTTATCCAGGATAACAAAAGTCAAAAAATTTTCTTCCATTTTCCCCCCAAAAAAACATTTACAAAATTTAACAATTAAATTTTGCTCTGGTTTTTTTTTATTCAAAGAATCAACCATTCTAATAAAAAATCATAAATTAGATCTAAAAAAAAAACAAGAAAAACATAAAAATAAGAAAATACCACCACAATAAAAGTGCCACCAAATCCTGATTCATTCAAAATTATAATTACCCTATTGTAGATTTGATTCTCTTGTTCTGTTCTGTTTTTTATTTTTTTTGTAAATCATACTTTTGTGGTAAAAAAACTTTTAAAACCTAAAAACCTCGCTTTTATTATACAATAAAAAAAAAACAATTTAAATTTTGGGGTTTACCTAAAATGGTAAGGGGGTTAAGTATCCACAATTTTACTTTTTGTTTTGTTTTGGACAAGGGACAACAATATACCATTACCATTTTCATTTATATAATTTTAGTTCTAAACTAAATACATTATTAGAAAAACTTATATATATATGTATATAAATAAAATGTTGGGTTCGGGGCAAAATGTCGAAAAGAGAAAGACTTCTTGGTCTTCAAAACTTTGACTTCTGGAGTTTATTATTTGAGTTATTTATCATATTTTAAAGATCTTGATTCTAGAATTTATTATCTGAGACTATCACATTTTAAAGATCTGGACTTTAGAGTTTATTATATGGGATCTTTATCATATTTTAAAGATCTTGACTCTGAAGTTAATTATCTGAGATCTTTAATATATTTAAGACATCGCAACTCTGGAGTTTATTTTCTTGAGACTTTTATTACATTTTAAAGATTTTGACTTTGGAATTTATTATCTCAGAACTTTATCATATTTTAAAGACCTTGATTCTGGAATTTATTATCTGAGACCTTTATTACATTTTAAAGATCTTTACTATACAGTATATTATTTGAGTCCTTTGTCATATTTTAAAGATCTAGACTCTTACTCTTATTATCTGAGACCTCTATTACAATTTTTAAATTATGGCTTTGGAGTTAATTATATGAGACTTTTATCACATTTTAAGGAGTTCGACTCTGAAACAAGTTATCTAAGACCACTACCACCATTTTAAATATCTTGACTCTGGAGTTTATTATCTGAAGCCTCCTTCATATTTTAAACCTCTTGTTTCTGGAATTTATTAAACCTTTATTTCATTTTAAAGATCTTATCTCTGGAGCTTTTTATATGAAATCTTTATTAACAACACCTTTTTACACAGTAAACGTCTCTGTTACTATATTTTAAAGATTTTGACTTTGGAGTTTATTATCTTAGATCTTTATCACTTTTTAAAGATTTTGACCCTGTAGCTCATTATCTGGAACTTTATCGTATTTTAAAGATTTAGACTCTGAAGTTTATTATCTGAAAACTTTATCACTTTTGAAAGATCTTGACTCTGGAGTTTTTTATCTGAAACCTTTATCACATTTTAAAGATTTTGTTTTTTGAATTTATTTTCTGAGACCCTTATCACATAATAAAAACCTTGATTTTGGAATTTATTATCTGAGATTATTTTCACATTTTGAAGATTTGGTTTTGCAGCTTATTATCTGAGACCTCTATCACATAATAAACATCTTGACTCTGAACCTTATTTTCTTGAGACTTTTATTTTATTTTAAAGATTTGGACTTTGGAATTAATTACCTGAGACCTGTAACATATTTTAAAGATCTTAATTCTGAAATTTATTATCTGAGACCTTATAACATTTTGAAAATCTTCACTATGGAGTATATTATCTGAGACTATTATCACATTTTAAAGATCTAGGCTCTGAAGGGTGATCTGAGGCTTTTGTCTCCTTGAAATTAATTACTTACGTATTGTCCTTTTAATAAAGTTTTGGGCTTAAAAAATTTCAGGTGTTGGATTTTTTTATCATAGGTCCATTTTACAACAATAGGGTATAAGACAATAAAATAAGAAAGTTTTCAGGACTAAACTATTTTTTTCAGGAAATCTATTTTTTTCAGGATTTTTCCGGAGGAACCTTTGCAATGATAGTTTGGCACCCATATCGCAGCACAGTGACATCTAATTACCAAATGATTGATAATATGTCATTGAATTCAGTGGTTCAGTGGTTGTAATAGAATTAGGAACCTCTACAACTGAATTTATATAACAAATATCATACATTAAAGCATTGGGATATTAAGTTCTTATGCCTACATCATCGGTTAATAAGAAAAATATATTTTACTCGCTACCTTAAATTTTGTGTAAATGTATCAGATATATTCAGTGTTCGCAGATGTTGAGTTATATTTCTACCCATTCTAGATTTATTCACTTCTTTTTTAATATTCATGCTCTACACACTTTTTTTTAAGTATTTCGTTTTTCGTAAAAATAACTTGAATCCCATATTCATAATTTCTTTTAAATTAACTTTTGACAGAAAGCGCGTGTCCTTTCAAAAGGAGCAAAAAAACAAAACAAAAATAGCAAAAAAAAACAAAACCAAAAAATAAAAAAGGAAAACTTTATTATTATAAATATCAGTGGAAGTGAGTGATCAGCTCTCCTGTTTAATATTTTAATTGTATTTTTTATATATATATATATATATATATATATATATTATTTTATTTTATATTTTAATTTCTGTTTTTATTTTCCTTTTTGTTGTTGCTGTTTTTTTTTTCATAAAAGGAGTCAAAATTCTTTCTAAAAAAAAAGTGTACAGAGATGGAACAGAAAGTTGTTTTTTTTGTTTTATTACTATGAAGTGTCATGCAATATTATTACTAAGTAACTAAGACCTCACTAATGAATTTATTATAATTATATATGTGTGTGTGTGTTTGTTTTTTGTATTATGGAATTTTTATGGGGTTGCTGGCTGTTTATGTTCGGTACTATACAAATTTTATTATTATTATAATGGAAAGCATTGAGGGGTTAACCTCATGACCTCCTATCGCACTCACAATTCCCTTCACAAACTCTTCCTCAAAATTTAAATGCTGATGTTTTAATTTTTTTATTATTTTTTATTTTTTTTTTTTTTTAAAAGTTTTGACTTTTCTTTTATTATGATTAGAATTTTTTCAAGTAATTTCAATTTCTAAATACCAGGAACCAGTACCACAAAACGATTATATAATGCTAATAATAATAATAATAATAATGTTAAACCAATTCTAAGGGCTAGAAAAGGTTACAGATGTGGGTGGGGGTAGGTAGGTTTGGGCAACAGTGTATAAAAAAGAACGAAATTAAATAACAAATGAATAAAACAATTGTATAATAAGATTAAAAATCAAAAAAATGAATTTTTAATTATAAAAATTCAACCATCAAACTTATTACAATAAAAATGGGGTTTTATTACAAATACAAGTACACCAAAGTACCCAAAAAAATACAAAAAAAAAAAATTTGAAGATTAAAATTTTATTTTTAGTTCAACAAATAAAAAAAATACAATAAAATTTATTATTTGTTGGTATTATTAGCCAGTATTTGAGTATTTGACTATTTTAATTGGTTGTAATATGAAATGGATGAAGTACAGCTGACTGAGTACTTGGTTTAGAGAATTGGTTTTTTTGTTTTTTTTTTTGAAGAATGTAAAATAGAAATGAAAATTTTTTATAAGGGTAAAAATTAAAATTAGAATGGTTTTAGATTCATTTATTCTCAATGAAACGATTTAGTTTTTATTTTTTTTTTTATACTTTTTGATTAAAATTAAATTG
Source organism: Dolichopus griseipennis (assembly GCA_963082915.1). NCBI lineage: Eukaryota > Metazoa > Arthropoda > Insecta > Diptera > Dolichopodidae > Dolichopus > Dolichopus griseipennis. Next base: position 21,683 of record CAUJBZ010000252.1, read on the forward strand.
AAAATAATAAAAACTTTTAATTACTTGTACTTATTATGCAACTTTGGTGTTTATTTTTTTCGGGGGTTTTAAATTAAAAAATAAATCATGTTTTTTTTGTTTTTAAAAACTGGGTCTACAATAGGCTAAACTTAAGGTCGCACAATAAGTTTAAGAAGAAGGCCAGTAAAATTCAAGTACGAGTAAAATTACCAGTACTAATACTTGGTAATCATTACTTGCAAATCATTATTAAAATATTTTTGTAATTATACTTTGGGAATTTAATTATCCGTAAAAATAGTTAAGTATTTACTTGATAATTTCTAGAAAGTAATTAATTTTGAATTTACAATTACTTTTGTAATTACTTTTGTAGGATAATTACTTTTTTCATTATTTTTGATACTTAAATTACTTTTGCAATTATTTTTAATAATTAATTACTTTAAAATAGTTAAATACCGGAATATACTAAATTATCATAAGTATTAAAAGTATTACAAAAATTTTATGGTAATTATGAAGTAATGATTACCAAGTAATGGTACTTAACATAATATTTATGTACCATTTTAATCATTACTTTACAGGTCTGGTTTGAAGATGCATATTGTACTATAGACTGTAAATCTCCTAATTTAAGTAATTATGATTAGTGATTACTCAGTTTTCATTGTTAGGGAAAGAGGTTTAACTATGGTACTTGAGTAATTAGATAACATAAGACTCAGCTGCGTCTAATTACTAGATAATAATAATAATTGAAATTCTTTTTTTTTGCAAATTTAAAATTAAAATAAACTTTTATTGTAGAAGCATACATAATAAAGTTTTAATATATAATGAATGCATTCTAGATTTAAAACATTTATTTATTTACTAAATAGTTAAGAAGTGGGTGTTAAATGCACTCAAAATTTTTATATTTATAGTGGAAAATAATAATAATCGTTAAAAAAAAATTGTTAAAAACCATTATTTCAATTATAAATTTTGTATATAAGTAAAAACTATCAAAACATATTTAAAATTTATTTATGTATAATTATTTTTAACTTTTGGATTGGTTTTTAAATTGGTTTAATTCTACAATAAATATAGAGTTGAAAATATTTAATTAACTTAAAATCTTTTTTATTTTTTGACTATTTCTATATATATATAGTATATATATATATATATATATACATTATAATCCTCCGGAACCATAATATTTGCAATTAAATCTTATTAACTACTTTTTTCATGTAATTTATTTTTAATAGGAAGTGTAATTGTAAATTCTACTGATTATTGAGTTGAATGGGGTTAAAATGTGGTATTTGAATTTACAATAGTTATTACATCTACACCCCTTTTTTGGGTTGGTAATTATTTAACAGTCCCCCTATACTATAAATAGAAATTGAAACAAAATGAAACGAACCAGAAGTAAAATATTTCATTTTTTAAAATTGATCTAAATGAATTCCACCTACAATTACTGCGGTGAGGCAGTACTAGGTCTTATCTAGGTCTATATGTAGGAACACAAACATTCCAATCTCAAAAATGTTGTATTAGATCTATGAGGTATTGCATTTTATTTATTTATGTATGTATATATATATATATTTATATATATCTGTGTATTTACAATATAACAAATGTATCTGTGAGTTATAAGAACAAATTAAAATATTTGTCTATATAAATTAATAATTATATTACTTTATCAGTTAAGTATTAGAGTCCAAAGACGAATTCTAGGTGAATAAGACAGAAAGTGCAGTAGAAAGTTTTAAATTTTACAAGGTTTTTGGTATTAGACCCACCGAATTGGAGGTCAGGACTCTAACTATTGCGCTATTTAGTTAGACATTATTATGAAATTTAAAATTTTTTATTTTTCGCATCATTAAAGTATGTTAGGTTCTAGCTCTATATTTACATAAGGTATGTTATAATAATAAAAGTCCTTCAGAAAGGACATTCAACTTTTTTTTAAAAATAAATAGAGCCAAAAAGATTCATTCTCTGCAACCGCATGTATTTAAGTCAAAAATGACCTAATACGACAACCAATCTGGTAATTCATATATTATTCAACACTTTATATTTGCAAAACCATCCAAACATATTATATACAAGTATACCAGCTGCTTTCATAATACAAGAAGATTATAAATTATACGTTTCTGAACTTAAAACGGATATCCTGAATTCAGAATTTAGAAAAATTATTTGCCCCCTAAAAAAAAACAAAAAACAGAAAAAGACAGAGTAGAAAAATATTAAAAAACAGTTTTTATAAATGGCTTCAAAATGGATTTTTTCTGTTCTCATCTCATCTCAATTTTTTATTTTTGCTTTTTTTGTTTTTATTTTTTTTTTTTTATATCCCTCCAATGAGTTGTTTTTCTTTTTTCTATATAGAAGTGTACATCACTATGGATTTATTTTTACGGGAAAAACTCGATGAAAAATACAATTTATGGATAATTAAAAATAAAAAAAAAAAAAAAAACAAAAAAAATGAAAAACCAAAAAGAAAAACAAAATTAATGAGCTCATTGTCGATTGTTGTATCTGTATTGTTTTTGTGCTCTTTGTTTTTTATGTGGTGGGTCCCAATAGACTGGAATTAAAAAAAAAAATACAACGAATCATTTTGAATAAATTAAAAGCGGATGAAGCTGTGCTGCTGCGTTGGTTTTATGGTTTGAGTGGTTTTTTTGAGCAAAAAAAATAAAAAACAAATAAAAATGTACTGTAAATTTAAGTATTTTATATTTTTGTAAAAATTTTTATAAAAATTAAATTTAAAAAATTGAAAGTTTTTTTTACAAAAAATTTTATTTAAATTTGAAATAAAAAATAGAAATTTTTTTGGAAACAAAAGATTAATTTTTTGAAAATGAGTGCACAGAATTATATTTAAATTCTTTTAAAATTCTTTTAAAATTTTTAATTATATAGATGGAAAAGATAAAGTTTAATGAATGACTCAGCTTTTTAAGTATAATTATGCCAAAATACTATGGTAACTATAGTAACTTTAAAATAAATTTGACGTCTATTAGAACGCCTTTTGAATATGTGCAAAGTTTAGAAAATAAAGCTCATATTAAATAACTCATATGAGTCAAAAGTGAAATTAATACAGATGTAAATCTATTTTATGTAAATAACATATGGAACATAGTGTTGTATTTAAAATATTGTGGTTTTTGTTTGTATTCTCAATATTTCAATTTTGTGAGTGCGAATTTTCAGAAAAAAAACAAGCTAACGGAAAAATATGTGGCAATTCGTCGCAATAAAAATCGATTGCAGAAAAATCACTCAATCGCTGTTTTTAGATTCAAGGCCTAAGTTATTTTAATATTTGGGTCATATGAAGTGATTGGTGTATATTAATTTAAAAATTTTAATTTTATTATAATTTTTTCCTAAGAAAATGGTTTTTTCGTTTAAGTGCAAGTTTTTATTTAAGGAGTTATTTTAAAGAATCCGAAAAGGAAACCCTCTTTGGATTAAGACTTTTAATTCCCAAAACCATATAAGGTGTTAAATATTGCAAATTAATGCTAAAGATTGGGCTGGGTGAGCGTCGCTCTTCATTTCATTATTTTAAAATGAAGCAAACATTACATACAGAAAGTTTCCTAATTAAGTGCACTACTTGCCATATATCACTGTATAGATACTTATTAGAAGATAAATTTATTGAGATTCCAAAAAAAAACAATTGTTATATTTTTTACATTTTATAAATGTAAAAGCTCGAAATTTTTAAACTTTAAATTTTCGAAATTTTAATAGGTACTTATTTAAAATAATAATTTCTTCAGGTTTCGAATACATTTTACAAAATTTTCATATGCAGTTTAGAAACATCGAGTTCTGAATTAGACGCAAAATTCAAAAAACTATAGAAAAAAAAAATATTAAAATTGCATTTAAGTCCTCATATCTGGGAAACAGCTCCCATATACAATCAACTTATCTACTAATAAGTATCTATACAGTTACGAGCGAGGCTCACCCACTCCCTTATCATATTATATATGATGAAGAATTGTACATAAATAAATAAATAAATAAATATTTAAATTTCAAATTTAATTTCTTTTGTAAACTTTATTTTTTAATAATGCAAATTGATTTTACATATCTATGTGTAGAAATGAAATTTGTCATTTTAAATTTGACATCGATATGTTGACATTTATATAAATGTCATAATACAAGTATGTCATATGCCAGTTTCTTATATTAACACTTTATATGACTCTACATTGTACTAAGAATTTATAAAATAAATATTCCAAGAAATGAATGATATATATATACTTATATATATACAAAATAATGTATTTCTTATTTAAATTTTTTAACAAAATTAAATTTTGAACTGAAGAAAAGAATTTTCCAAAAATTTTTCACTTCTCTAAAATAAAATTTTATGAACAGAAATTCTAAAAAAATAAAAATTGAACATAATTTTAAACTTCTCTTGCAAAATATTCTTAACATTTTTAATATTTTGGAAAATTCCTGTTTCCATACCAACAAAAGTCAAAAATATCTGACAATTTTTTAAAAAATAAACAGGACCAATATACAAGCATAACTTTATATTCAAATAAGCGACTGTTAAATTCTGTAACAAATATTCAAAAAAAAAAAAAACCTAACAAAAAATAGGTTATCCATAAGATTAGAAAATTTTGATAATTTTTGAATTCATTGTTTCTTTTTCATATACAAAACATTTTTTGAAAAAAAGCATTGAACTGAATAATAAATATTTTTGATACGAATATACGTTTAGCCCAAGGACAATTGTTTCTTCCTTTTTGAACTTCTGATATATACAAAATACTCCCTTAAAACACTTTTCTATTTACTTATAAAACATAATATTTATTTATATATTTAACTATTTATTAATTCTAAACTTGAATCTAATGATTTCTAATCAGTTGTGGAGGAGTGCCTAATTTCATATGTATATGATAATATTTAAAAAAAAAAAAAAAAAACTTTTATAAAATATAAACAAAAAACCAAATAGGGTGCATGCAATAATGCCAAATGAGATAAAGCGGAATTTCACATTTTTGGCTTTATTTCAATAACACCTTTGAAATAAAACCAAAATCAAAATTTCTTTATTTTCGGCTTAATATCATTTTAAAAAATTTTTGAAAAAGAAATAAAGCCAAATTTATAAAGAAATTAAGCCAAAAATATTTTAAACATGAAATAGATCAAAATTAGTATTGCCGCTTTTCCAGAATATTTATATATAATATATATATGTGAATATACCAGATTCTGAATCAGGAGGGATTTAATAGTAGATAAATAAATATTTTGGAATAAAGGAATACCCCGAATTCGAATCCAACTCTAAAATCTCTCTTAATATAGAATTCCATATATACATATATATGAATATTCTGGGAAAAGCGGCAATCCTAATTTTGAATCAAAAAAAAAATTAACAATTTGAAATAAAATCTAAGTGGCTTTATTTCAATTTTTCATATTGAAATATGATCAAAATTTAAAAATTCGTTTTTTGCCTAAATTTCAAATATGATAATGAAATAAAGTCAATTGGCTTTATTTCATTTGGCTTATATTGCATGTACCCACCAAATAATATAAATTATATCTATTTTAGATTTTATATCTAGTCACATTAACAGAATTTATAAATAAAATATTGGGTTCTATGGTACTCGTATATATGTAAATATTTAGTGATGGTATATTTGTCCTAACTATTGTAGTAGAGTTTAAATGTCAAATAAATCAAATATATATTAAGTTCAATTGGTTTCATTGTACTGTATTAAAATATTAATTATAAATTATTCAACTTAACAAATTTGAACTAATTGAACTCATCCACATTATAGTTACCATTATTTAAAATTTTGTAATGTATTTTTAATATGATTCAATGACCCGTTTAATGGAATTCAATTGCTATCACCCAAACAATTCAGTTGTAAAAGTTTTTAAATTTATATCCGATGAAATTAGTTTTAAAAATTTTTTAATAGGGGGGAAGTCCAGAAGTTTTAAGCCTTTTTTATGTACTAAATGAAAAATTATCCTTTTATCATATGTTTAAATTAATTAAAACATTTATCCATAAGGTTCATCTATATCTCATCAGATGTGAATGAGCTTTAAAAAAAGTTCCATAAGCGGAATCCAAGAAGATTTGAGCTTTTTATAAGTTTTCAATAAAATATCGTCCTTGTTTATCATAATTTTAAAATGTCCTGTTATCACTTATCCATGGAGTTAATTTCTACTCACATAGGACGAAAATCAGTTTTAAAATACTTTCTATAGAGGGGAATTCCAGAAGCTTTAATTTTTTTTTAAGTCATTAGTGAAAGGTCATTCCTAATATCCTGTGCATCATTATTTGAAATTATCGAGTTATCCATTTACCATAAAACTTACCTGTTATTCCATTCCCCTATATTCAGTCCTAAAGTTTTTTTTGAACTTCATCTCTTACATGTGATTCAGTTCTAAAATTCTTTCAATAGGGGGGGAATCTCATAAGTTTTAAGCTTTTTATAAGTCTTTAATGAAAAATCATCCTTTTTATCCCGATAATAAGTTTAAAATATCCTGTTATCACTTATCCATAAGACTTATCTGTTCTTAGTATTAAACTTATTGTTCTATGTCCCTCTCAAAGTGTGATACAGTACAAAATGAATTAAAAATGAATTCTAGAGATACAAATCTTAATTTATTTTTCAGATTAAAAAATAATATATACAACAATATTAAAATATGTCATTAATTTAATATTTTGTTTTATATTTTAATTATTTTTTTTTAAATTTTATGTTGTGCAGGTCTCTGTTGTACAATCCAACTTAGTCATTTTCTTACTCATTGTAATAAGTTCTAAAGGAAAATATACTCTTTTAAATTATTTGAATCCTTTATTTTAAGAAAACAAAATTTTTAATGAAAATATGAGATAGAAGTATTAAAAAGACAAAGACAAAGTATTTTCTGTGTAAAAAAAAAAAAAAAAAGTTGAAAAATTATTAAAAATTACACTTTATGATTTCAAGTGCTAACAAAAATAAATAAAAACTGAATTAAAAATAAAATGAAAATAAATAATCAAATGAATAAATATAAATATATATTAATTGTTTGACACTGTCAAGTAAAAGTCGATTAAGTTAGTAATTTATATTAATTTATAAAAGTGAACCAGGCAAAAAACTATCTAAAAAGTCATTTGTGTTAATATTAATATTAGAATATCTCATATTTTTACTTCACTTCATTATGAGAGTTCCAAATGACCCATTTTAAAAATTTGATATGAACTGTTACGTTCAAGGACTCCTTTTGAAAAATTTGTTAGAGCAAATACCTATATCATGACAGAAATATTTTATATAATCCTTTATTATATAATTATTAAGTCCAGAATATATTTATAGTAACAAAGAGTCCAAATATAACTTTAACATCTATTGAAATTCAAATACCCCATTTAAGAATTGAAGTGCCCCAAACAATTAAACCCTACAATATTATAACGAAGACAAATTAAAAGAAAAACTAAATATTTCTTAACACCCAAATACCCCATTGAAATATTTAGAATACCCCACACATAAAAAACCCATTAAAATTTTTAAATACCCAACACAAAACACCCCATCTAAAAATATTGAAATACCCCATATAAAAAAACTCGAAAGACAAAATAAATCTGTTAAAAAAAATTGGTTTACATAATACTCAAAACGTTAAATAACTTTAATAATACCATTCACAAAAAAAAAAATTGAGATGATAACAAAAACTAAACTTTTGACTCCTTGATGAAAGATCTGAAATATAATTTAGGAATTACAAGATTTTAAATTTCTAAACAAAACGCAAAATCATACTAAAAAAAAATTAAAATAAAAAGGGAAGCAAGATAAAAATGTATAAATTATTTTATATAAAAAAAAAAATTCTAAAAAGTATTTAGAATTCAAAACAAAAGAAATTAGAAAGTAAAAACAAGTATAAAAAAAACAAAAATAAAATATATAGAATAATAATACGCCTAAATTTATGTAAAAATAAATAAGTTAATAATAACGGTAGTAAATTAAGAGTAAGAGTAAAAGAGAAAGTAATAATATTTAAGTTTAAATTCTTTTTGACATTTTTAGGGTGACAATTTAAATTTATAATTAAATCTTTAAATATATATATATATATATATATATATATATTTGCATACTTAAACTATTAAAAAAGTTATTTTCAAATAAATATTTATATATAAAATTATATTTTCTGGTTTTTTATTTGCTGTTTTACTTGAAATTAAATAAAAAGAATAATTGCCTCCATAATTTATATACGACAATTGTTAATAATGAATATAATTATAATTTATTTTTAGAAATTGGATCAAATTAACGAATTTATTTTTTTTTTTTGCTATTTTAATCTTAAAAAATTAAATTTAATTAAAAAGATTAATTTTTCATCTTGTGATAAGTTTTATTTTAACAATTAATAAGTGTTCTATTACAAAAACTAAGTAAATTTCTAATTAATTATTTTTGTAATTAATTTTTAGATTAATTTCAATGGATAAATGATATTAAATTTATTTTGAATAATATCTTTTTGTAATTTATACAAATATTTAAAGTAGTAATATTATAAAGTCCAATAGATAATTTTTAGGAGTGCTCAGATACCCTGTCTCACGATTTTACAAAATCTTACTGATTCTGCAAGTCCTTTTAAAACCTGTTAATAATAATGTTTTTTTTTACGAAGCCCCGTGAAAGTCTTCGAAGGACACCAGTTGGTAAATTAGTACAACTCCGTAGTTTCAAGTAGTGAAATAATATAATTGTCTCTTCTATCGACTACCGATGATCTTGACGATCATATGATGGGCTTTAATACATTTTTGAAGCTGCTTTTGGTTTGGGTGGAAAATTCCCAAATTTGTGGGAATGTGGATTGCGGAAGTGGGAAATCCGTTTCTTTTGGAAAATTTACTAATTAAAAGAAATAAGTAACGAAGGCTGGATTATTAAAATAAAAGATTTTTAGGCATAGGATCAAATAGTTGGAGTTGGAAAAATAGGATAATAGGAACCGATTACTATTAATCACAGGATTAATTAAAATAATTCAAGTGATAATCAAATACAGTTTTTCTGGATTTCTTTTTCAAACTTAAGATGTCAATAGCAGAAGTCTTTTAAATACATTAAATTATTTTTTAATATCTAAAGGGGGTCAAACAATAGATCATTTATATTAAATCATTTAATTTAAAATAGTGATATCTTTATATACATCCCATTTTATTTCCGACAATTGTTGTATTATAATATTTTATAATTATTATCTTATTACACAATAATTATTTAAATTACAATAAATTTATAAAACAGTCTCAAGTCTATTTTTCTGGCATATTTCCAAAAATTTTTAGGATTAATTTTAAAAATTTGTGCCTATTTTTTTAACAATATCTTTGAATGCTTAGGATAAGTATATTGAATATTGAAATGTTTTCCATGTAGTCCTAAAGTCTAAAATAATAAGCACCCTAGGCTCTAGAGCTTTAGAAATCTAGAAATTGGATACAGAATATATTTTCAAAAGGTTATGTACTTAATTTGGATTAATAAAAGCAAATACAAAATATTAACAAATAATTCAATTTAATAATATAACTCACAGACATAGAAATACCTTATATATAATCCAATATATAATTATTACAATATAAAACAAATAGAATTGATCTACTGAGAATCTAAGACGTTTTTATTAATTTTAGTACTTAGAATTATCTCATCTTTAAATTGTATGTGGAATTCATTAGGATCAATTCTAATTAATAGAATATAGAATAGAATATGCTATAGTAGAATATTTCTTTTAATTTTTAAAGTACTTGTGTTTTACAGTATCGGGATAATTCCATTTAATCTTATAGATACGTCTGCAATTTTTCTAAAGAAATTCCAAATTAAAAACGTGTGTCTTTAAAACCCTAAAGTTATAATAGTAAATATGAAATAAATTTTATATTCATATTATTTTAAAAATTTTTCAATTACCAAATGTTCAATTTCACAGAGCATAGTAATATGCCCAAAATGCATTCATGTTCATTCATTCGTTTCCAAATTTAAATTTTGAATTAATATTCATTGTATCTATATCTATAGATTCTTTTTAAATACATAATATATTCATGGTAATATTTTATAGTACATAAATCTATTGTTTTAACAAAAAAAAAAAACAATGTCAAATTGCATTTAACTACTTTCTATTAAATTCACTCTCTAATCATAATTTCATTGAAATTTTTTTCATCAAAATTTACCAAAAAATCCATTGGTTCATGATAAATACATCCATATATACATCTTTATATATATACATTTAATACATAACATAATCTACATTCTATTTTAATATACATGTACCTACATATAATATTGAATACTAATTTAATGGAATATTGAACAATTTTGAATAACTTAAACCGAATTGAATCCAAAAAAACCTTGAACAAAAATATGAAATATTTCCTGTATTGAACCACAAAATTCATATAAGTATTGTTTTGTCCAATAAATTTTCAAATTAATTATTTCTATGTAACTACAGTTGTGGACAAAATTATGTTAACAAAAATTAATTGTAAGTGTAATGAAACGGATAGGAGGCAGAGATTTAACATTTTCTGATTCTAATCAAATGATCCTGGATTTCTCTTTATAAAATAATGAATATACTTAGGGTCCAATAATTCCCAAACATTATGTTGAAATTAAATTAGAATAAAACGTTTCGAGTTTACAGGGTAACCTATAATATAATCTATTTAAACCAATTTAGTAATTAAACTAATATCTAGGGCAAACTTCCGAATTCGGACTAAAATACGAGATTCATAAAAAGTCATCACACTTGTAGGTTCCGCAGACCAAAAACGATCCTAAATAATATCAAATATATCACTTCAAGTAATTTAAACTGAATTTCCCGAAATTAACTGTTATCTAATTATATATATACACATATATTTTGGTGTGTTAAAGCCGCACACTGTCTATAGAAACCCAACACTGGTGGCTGCAATAGATGGCTTCTCATATCAATTGTATAACAAATCAAATAACAAATTTTTTGATAAATTTTTTTTGATTACTTTTCTGAATGAAATTCACGAATGAAACGTTGTCACTTAAAATGAAATATAAAGAAAAGTAACCTCTACAGATATCCAAAATTTTCAATTTTTATCAATAGACCACTTGCAAATTTATCGGAATCAATAACAAATTAATTGATTTCAATTACATCCATTTCGAATGCGAGTACAAAAAAACTGGAAAATGATTACAACATAACATAATTATTTCATAAATTCATATTTTTTTGATTCAATAAAATGCTTTTCTCTTTTTTAATTAATTAAAACATAATTGTAATGAGTGGGTGATTCGTATATATAGTATATGATTAAATGAATATACGTGATTTTATTATAATGTATATATATATATATCTGTATATGTAAATGTACACTGAAAAAACATTCAACAACAGTATAATCATAGTTAAAAGAAAATTTTATTGCTTTTATCTGACCACATTCAATTCAAAATACCACCTATGCATATTCAAAATCTATTATACAAATTTGATGTAATAACATTTACATATTATACCGAAATTGGGGTTGGTTCTTTAGTTTAACAGGTTGTTACTCTTGTTATCAACAGAATACCAGTAGTTTTTGAAAATTTTTTGGCATTAAACCAAAAAAAAACAAAAAAAAAAAATATAAAATGAAAATTATTTCAATGAATGATTTATTCAAAAATATTTTACAAAATTTTGTTGGATATGTACTTTGTAGTTAAGGTGTTGTAAAGAAAAGTATTGGAAGCGGGGATTTAAATTGTAAATGAGTTCTAAAAATATTTTTTTGCGGCATTTAATTTTTCGGAATAATGAATTCTATAGATTTAAAAATTTTTCCCAATCCCTTTAATAAAGGGAAGTGTTAAAGTCGCACAATGCTTAAAGAAACCCAACACAGTAGGCTGCAATAGATGGCTTTTGAAGCTTCTCATATCAATTGTATAACAAATCAAATAACAAATTTTTTGATAAATTTTTGTAAAACTCTTCTTTCTGCAAAACAGAAATGGTTTTTCACTTGATAAACTTCTCAAAACTATGTTGAATAAAAATCTATTATATGAACACAAGTATATATAAGAAAAAGTCAAAAGGAAAATAGGCTCTTTCAATGGTTCAAAAAACTTAGATATTACTTTTTTATTTTATTAGTTATTTTTTTGCAATTGTATTAAAATATTGTAATTTCATGGATTTTATTATTTAGAATTCATCAAACTATATAAAAAGTGCAGTATGTATATAAATATATATATATATACACAAACAACTTAATTAAATAGAATAATAAAATTTGAAATATTTATTAAATAAAACTATAATTGAATAATATAACCTCAAAGTTCATTGTAATTCTTTTTTTTTTTTTTTTTTTTTTAAATAAACTTTTATTTTGTAATAATTTTTACATATAAATATCTTAACCTACAAAACAAAGTTAACAAACAAGGTATAACTCTTTTATTTTTAACATTTAAAAATATTTGAATTTTTTTATGTTAAATTTAATATATAATAAAAAAAATTATTTCTGTTTTAAAGTACAAAACTATTGTAGTACAATCTTATTCATACATCATTGAAAAATTTTAAAAAACCAATGTTTAATAATTTTTTTTTTTTTATAAAACTTAACTAACCTAACCTAACTTAACCTAAACTTAAATTTAAATAAACTAACTTATTGACTAAAAATAGCACAAATGCTTTTAAAAATTATATTAAGATGTATTTAACCACCAATAATCTTTATTTATAACTTTATCTTTTTCTGGCATTGTAATTCTTTAATCATTATAAATAATTTATTTAACATAATTGCATACTTTTAGGTTTTATAAAAAGAGAACAATATTATTGCATGTTTAATATAGTAGAAATATTTACAATAAATGGTAAATTATGCAATTTTTTATAATGTTTATTAAATATTAATATAATATGATAATATTAACATGAAGTTCATTGTAACTTTCCATAAAAATAAATCAGTAATTGCATACTCTTAGGTCAAAATTAAAAATAAAATGGGATAATTTAAAGGAATATATAAAAAAATATGAACATTTTCATTTAAGTTTTGATTTATTTTCTTCGAAATATTAATGTAAAATGTATTTAACGAACTATATAAAATTCGTATATATATACCTACATCCACATATCAATCACCCATTTTATAAGTCATCACTATGTTTATTACTGAGTTTAATTTTTATTATTGAAAAAAATAGAAAAATTTAATTTTCACCAATTAAAAAACAATTCTACAATTAACTATCTTTAACTATCCATTTTTTATTCTTTCCATTTGTTTTCTTTTATTCAATACTCAATAGTTACAAATAAAAGTTAGTAATAAAAAAAAAATGCACTTCTATTGATTGTATATTTTTGTCTACTTACCAAATGTAAAGCATAAAAAATCAATTAAACTATTCATGTTATACGAAATGTGTGCCAAAAAACAAAAAAAAAACAAGTAAAAATAAAAAACATAACTATAGATATTTATGTACCTACCTATGTATATTTCAAATTACAGTTATAAAACAAACAATAAATTTCTGCTACTAACCATAATAAACTTAACAATAATTCTTATATATAACTCTTATATATTCTTATATATATCGAGTATGTATAATCCCAAAATGCTATTGCATATTTAATACCTTACATTATTTTATACATATGAATATACCTGTATAACAGATATATATATACAAATAGTGTGCGTCAAAAGAGTGTTATATATTAATAAATTAGCATATAAAATAATTTATTGTAGAATTTACATAAAATACTCAATTGAAAAATAAGACATTCATATACTATGCAATTAGTTATGAATTTTCTAAAGTATTCTGAAGGGTTCTGTGTTCAGTCTTCAGAGGACAGTGTTTTAGAATTAGAATCTCTAATACACTTCTCGGCAACTTTTAATTATATTCTACAAGCAAAATGTATTGATTTGAATGTATAGTTAATTGTAAAATCTTTCATTTATATTCCATTATTATATTATGCTAAACCTTCAAAATTTCCCATTCATTCAAGGGCTTCTTTAGTCCTCCTTAATCGTCAAAACTGAACTATATACATCTGTATAAATATCATAATCCTAACTGAAGTTCAAAAGAAAGGGAATAAATATAGCTTTGATTGTCTAAACTGTTATACAACCTAAAAAACTCGAATGCAGTAACTTTGAGTGCTTTCTGATATTTTCCACTAAAACCCCAAAGGAAACTCTTAAATATTTAAATTTCAAAATAATATTGAACTATTTGTTATTAATTTCCCTAAACATTACGGCAATTGGAAAACCCTGTGTTATATATTTTAATATTGAATATAAAAGTGTTATACAGCCAAAAAAAACGAAATGCATTTACTTTTAGTGAATTTCAATATTTTTCACTCGTTCTTAAATCGAAAAAAAACTATTCAAAATTTAATTTTAAAAATCAAATAAAATTGAATAATTCGTTATATATTTACATATAAATTACGACAATTGGGAAACCCTGTATTATATATATATATATATATTTAAATATCGAATATACATATATATTACATATATAACATATGTACATATATATTAATTGAATATATTTTGAGAAAACATGTCATCACATACTTGATTTGTCACAATATACACGCGCTGACACAATTACAATCAAATAAAATAATAAAACTAAAAAAGAAAAATAAAAATCATTTTTTTAAACACAAAAGAAAGAGACAAGAGAAAAGAGAGAGAATGTTGGGAAAAAAAAAATGAATTGAACAAATAGCCAAAAGGGTCTTAACCAATTTTTTTTTATTTTCAATTTATCGATTATTTGTTTTGGCTCTTAGAATTTTTTTTATTTTTTAACTGAGTCAACGTTTAAAGAAACGACCTTTAAAGAGTCTTTTTTATAATATTCTTGTCTCTTTCTAATTTTTGTGTTTTTTTTTTCTATGTTTTTAAGTTTTGTTTGGTTTCAGTACTTTTAAGTTTAAGTATTAATTTACTAATTATTGTATAACAAAATTTGAAAAAAAATTCTTTTAACACTTAATCCTTTGTGTATAAGTATTTGTATATATATGTATTAGTGCGTGTTTCTTTAGGAATTCTTTAATTTAGTTATGGTTGAATTCAGAAGTTTTTTTTTTGGTTTTTATTGGTATAAAATATTAAATTGATATTATCTCAATGGAATTAAAGAAACAAAAGTTATTGGAAAATTTTTAACAATTTCCTTATCTACTTGTAAAAGTTTTTATTTTCCTTTTTTTAATTGTGTAAAGTTTTTCCAGTCAAGAAAAGTTTTTATAT
>CAUJBZ010000252.1:37438-76579 GCA_963082915.1 Dolichopus griseipennis
CAAATTATCGAGATATCCATTTACCATAAGACTTACCTGTTATTAATTTTAAACTTATTCCATTCCACTATATTCAGTCCTAAAGTTTATTTTGAACTTCATCCCTTACATGTGATTCAGTTCTAAAATTCTTTCAATAGGGGGGGAATCCCATAAGTTTTAAGCTTTTTTTAAGTCTTTAATGAAAAATCATCAATTTTTATCCTGATAATAAGTTTAAAATGTCCTGTTATCACTTATCCATAAGACTTATCTGTTCTTAGTATTAAACTTATTGTTCTATGTCCTTCTCAAAGTGTGATACAGTACAAAATGAATTAAAAATGAATTCTAGAGATACAAATCTTAATTTATTTTTCAGATTAAAAAATAATATATACAACAATATTAAAATATGTCATTAATTTATTATTTTGTTTTATATTTTAATTAATTTTTTTTAAATTTTATGTTGTGCAGGTCTCTGTTGTACAATCCAACTTACTCATTGTCTTACTCATTGTAATAAGTTCTAAAGTAAATTCCTAAAATAATAATATATTTTAAGGAAAATACACTCTTTGAAATTATTTGAATCCTTTATTTTAAGAAAACAAAATTTTTAATGAAAATATGAGGTAGAAGTATTAAAAAGACAAAGACAAAGTATTTTCTGTGAAAAAAAAAAAAAAGTTGAAAAATTATTAAAAATTACACTTTGTGATTTCAAGTGTTAACAAAAAATAAATAAAAACTGAATTAAAAATAAAATTAAAATAAATAATCAAATGAATAAATATATATTAATTGTTTGACACTGTCAAGTAAAAGTCAATTAAGTTAGTAATTTATATTAATTTATAAAAGTGAACCAGGCAAAAACTATCTAAAAAGTCATTTGTGTTAATATTAATAACAGACTATCTTACATTTTTACTTCACTTGATTATGAGAATCCCAAATAACCCATTTTAAAAATTTGATTTGAACCGTTACGCTCTCATACTCCTTTTGAAAAATTTGTTACAGCAAATACCTATATCATGACAGAAATATTTTATAATAATCCTTTATCATATAATTATTAAATCCAGAATATATTTATAGTAACAAAGAGTCCAAATATAACTTTAACATCTATTGAAATTCAAATACCCCATTTAAGAATTGAAGTACCCCAAACATAAATACCTTAAAGAATTATATTTAGGCAAATTTAAAATAAAATTTTAACAATTGTGGACACTCAAATACCTCATTAACATATTTGATATACTCCCCAAATAAAAAACTATTAAAATTTTTAAATACCCCAGACAAAATACCCCATTAAAAATATTGAAATACCCCATTTATAAAAACCACAAAAACAAAATAAATACATTCAAAAAATTGGATTACATAATACTCAAAACGTTAAATAACTTTAATAATACTATTCACAAAAAAAAAAAAATTGAGAAGATAACAAAAACCAAACTTTTGACTCCTTGATGAAAGATCTGAAATATAATTTAGGAATTACAAGATTTTAAATTTCTAAACAAAACACAAAATCATAATAAAAAAAAAATTAAAATAAAAAGAGAAGTAAGATAAAAATGTATAAATTATTTTATATAAAAAAAAAAATTCTAAAAAGTATTTAGAATTCAAAACAAAAGAAATTAGAAAGTAAAAACAAGTATAAAAAAAAAATAACCAAAATAAAATATATAGAATAATAATACGCCTAAATTTATGTAAAAATAAATAAGTTAATAATAACGGTAGTAAATTAAGAGTAAGAGTAAAAGAGAAAGTAATAATATTTAAGTTTAAATTCTTTTTGACATTTTTAGGGTGACAATTTAAATTTATAATTAAATCTTCTAATATATATATATATATATATATTATATATATATATATATATATATATATATATATATATATATATATATATATATATATATATTTGCATACTTAAACTATTAAAAAAGTTATTTTCAAATAAATATTTATATATAAAATTATATTTTCTTGTTTTTTATTTGCTGTTTTACTTGAAATTAAATAAGAAGAATAATTGCCTCCATAATTTATATACGACAATTGTTAATAATGAATATAATTATAATTTATTTTTAGAAATTGGATCAAATTAACGAATTTATTTTTTTTTTTGCTATTTTAATCTTGAAAAATTAAATCTAATTAAAAAGATTAATTTTTCATCTTGTGATAAGTTTTTTTTCACAATTAATAAATGTTCTATTACAAAAACTAAGTAAATTTCTAATTAATTATTTTTGTAATTAATTTTTAGATTAATTTCAATGGATAAATGATATTAAATTTATTTTGAATAATATCATTTTGTAATGTATACAAAAATTTAAAGTATTATAAATATTATAAAGAGTGCTCAGATAGCCTGTCTCACGATTTTACAAAATCTTACTGATTCTGCAAGTCCTTTTAAAACCTGTTAATAATAATGTTTTTTTTTTACGAAACCCCGTGAAAGTCTTCGAAGTACACCAGTTGGTAAATTAGTACAACTCCGTAGTTTCAGGTAGTGAAATAATATAATTGACACTTTTATCAACTACCGGATCTCGGCGATCATATGATGTGTTTTAATAAATTTTAGAAGCTGCTTTTGGGTTGGGTAGAAAATCCCCAAATTTGTGGGAATGTGGATTGCGGAAGTGGGAAATCCGTTTCTTTCGGAAGATTTGCAAACTAATTAAAAGAAATAAGTAACTAAGGCTGGATTATCAAAGAAAAGAATTTCAAACATAGGATCAAATATTTGCAGTTGGAAAAATAGGATAATGAGAACCGATTAATATTAATCACAGGATTAATTAAAATAATATTTTTCAAGTGCAACTACAGTTCTACTGAATATAGATGCGAATTAGGTAATAGAAATCTTTTAAATGTAGAAGTCCAAATACAAAAAGTCTTTTAAATACTTTAAATTACTTTTTAAATTTATTAGAAATGGTTAATTTATTATCTCTAAAAGGAGTTATCAAACTATAGATCATTAATTTTACTATATTATTAACCAATTTAAAATAGCTAAGTAACATATTTATTTTAGTTATTGTATTTTAGTTATAGGTATTTTAGATATAACCAGTTTATTATGTGATATATTTATCTACATCCCATTTTATTTCCGATAATCATTTTATTATAATATTTTGTAACTATTGTCTTATTATACAATAATTATTTAAATTAATCTTATTATAATTTATAAAACAGTCTCTCGTCTATTTTTTTGGCATATTTCCAAAAAAATTTTAACTTTAACAATTTGTTGGTTTTTTTTTTAACAAAACTTACTAAACACTTACGATAAGTATATTGAGTACTGAAATGTTTTCCATGTAGTCCTAAAGTCTAAAATAATAAGCACCCTAGGCTCTAGAGCTTTAGAAATCTAGAAATTGGATACAGAATATATTTTCAAAAGGTTATGTACTTAATTTGGATTAATAAAAGCAAGTACAAAATATAAACAAATAATTTAATTTGATAATATAACTCACAGACATAGACATACCTTATAAATAATCCAATATAAAATTATTACAATATATAACAAATAGAATTGATCTACTGAGAATCTAAGAAGTTTTTATTAATTTTAGTACTTAGAATTATCTCTTGTTAAAATTGTATGTGGAATTCATTAGGATCAGTTCTAATTATAAGAATAGAATATAGAATACAATACGCTATAGTAGAATAAGTCCTTAAAATTTTAAAGTACATTTGTTTTACAGTATCGGGATAATTCCATTTAATCTTATAGATACGTCTGCAATTTTTCTAAAGAAATTCCAAATTAAAAACGTGTGTCTTTAAAACCCTAAAGTTATAATAGTAACTATGAAATAAATTTTATATTTATATTATTTTAAAAATTTTTCAATTACCAAATGTTTAACTTCACAGAGCATAGTAATATGCCCAAAATGCATTCATGTTCATTCATTCATTTCCAAATTTAAATTTTGAATTAATATTCATTGTTTCTATATCTAAAGATTCTTTTTAAATACATAATATATTCATGGTAATATTTTTTAGTACATAAATCTATTGTTTTATCAAAAAAAAAACAATGTCAAATTGCATTTAACTACTTTCTATTAAATTCACTCTCTAATCATAATTTCATTGAAATTTTTTCATCGAAATTTACCAAAAAACCCATTGGTTCATGATAAATACATCTTTATATACATCTTCATACATATATACATTTAATACATAACATAATCTACATTCTATTTTAATATACATGTACCTACATAATATTGAATACTAATTTAATGGAATATTGAACAATTTTGAATCACTAAAACCGAATTGAATCCAAAAAAACCTTGAACAAAAATATGAAATATTTCCTGTATTGAACCACAAAATTCATATAAGTATTGTTTTGTCCAATAAATTTTCAAATTAATTATTTCTACGTGTTTACAGTTGTGGAAAAATTTTTGTTAACAAAAATGTATTGTAAGTGTAATGAAACGGATAGGAGGCAGGGATTTAACATTTTCTGATTCTAATCAAATGATCCTGGATTTCTCTTTATAAAATAATGAATATACTTAGGCTCCAATAATTCCTAAATATTATGTTGAAATTAAATTAGAATAAAACGGTCCGAGTTTACAGGGTAACCTATAATACAACCTATTAAAACCATTTTAGTAATTAAATTAATGTATAGGGCAAACTTCCGAATTCGGACTAAAATACGATATTCATAAAAAGTCATCACACTTGTAGGTTTCCCAGACCAAAAACGATCCTAAATAATATCAAATATATCACTTCAAGTAATTTAAACTGAATTTCCCGAAATTAACTGTTATCTAATTATATATATACACATATATATTGTATATAAAATATCTGATTACTTTTTCTGAATGAAATTCACAAATGAAAGGTTGTCACTTAAAATGAAATATAAAGAAAAGTAACCTCTACAGATATCCAAACTTTTCAATATTTTCAATTTTTATCAATTGACCACTTGCAAATTTATCGGAATCAATAACAAATTAATTGATTTCAATTACATCCATTTCAATGCGAGTACAAAAAAACTGGAAAATGATTACAACATAACATAATTATTTCATAAATTCATATTTTTTTGATTCAATAACATGCTTTTCTGTTTTTTAATTAATTAAAACATGACTGTAATGAGTGGGTGATTTGGTATATATTGTATATGATTAAATGAATATACGTGATTTTATTATAATGTATATATATATATATATATATATAATTGTATATGTAAATGTACACTTAAAAAACATTCAACAACAGTATAATCATAGTTAAAAGAAAATTTTATTGCTTTTATCTGACCAACATTCAATTCAAAAGACCACCTATGCATATTCAAAATCTATTATACAAATTTTCTGTAATAACATTTACATATTATACCGAAATTGGGATTGGTTCTTTAGTTTAACAGGTTGTTACTCTTGTTATCAACAGAATACCAGTAGTTTTGAAAATTTTTTGGCATTAAACCAAAAAAAAAAACAAAAAAAAAAAAATATAAAATGAAAAGGAATGATTTATTCAAAAATATTTTACAAAATTTTGTTGGATATTTTCTTTGTAGTTAAGGTGTTGTAAAGAAAGGAATTGGAAGCGGGGATTTATTTAATTGTAAGTGAGTTCTAAAAATATTTTTTTTGGGGCATTTAATTTTTCGGAATGATGAATTCAAATATTCCCCATTCCCTCTAATCCCAGAATCCTATATTTTACAAGACCCAGTTTCCAATAATCCTTTCATATCCTTATCCTTATCCTCGGAAACAAGCTGTTTATTTGTATCTCAGATCTCATCTTAAAGTTAGGTTCAAAAGTTATGTTCGGGTTGTGGTTTTGGTGTGTTAAAGCCGTACACTGCATATCGAAACCACACACAAGTGGCTGCAATAGGTGGCTTTCGAAGCTTTCCTTTTCTGTAAACCTCCTCTTTTCTGTAAAACTCTCATTTCTGCAAAAAGAATTGGTTTTCACTTGACAAACTTATTAAAACTATGTTTAATATCACTTTAATATATGGACATAAGAATATATACGAAAAAGTTAAAAGGAAAATACTCTATCTTTAATTGTTCAAAAAACTTAGATATTACTTTATTATATTTTTGGTTATTTTTTTGCAATTGTATTAAAATATTGTAATTTCATGGATTTTATTATTTAGAATTCATCAAACTATATAGAAAGTACAGTATGTATATATATATATATATATATACAAACAACTTAATTAAATAGAATAATAAAATTTGTAATATTTATTAAATAAAAATATAATGGAATAATATAACCTCAAAGTTCATTGTAATTCTTTAATCATTATAAATAAGTTATTAAACAAAATTGCATACTTTTAGGTTTTATGGAAAGAGTACAATATTATTGCATGTATAAAATAGTAGAAATATTTACAGTAAATGGTAAATTATGCAACTTTTTATAATGTTTATTAAATATTAATATAATATGATAATATAAACATGAAGTTCATTGTAACTTTCAATAATAATAAATCAATAATTGCATACTCTTAGGCCACAATTAAAAAGAAAATTTTTAATCGGATAATTTAAAGGAATATATAAAAAAATACGAACATTTTCATATAAGTTTTGATTTATTTTCTTTGAAATATTAATGTAAAATGTATTTAACGAACTATATAAAATTGGTATATATATACCTACATCCACACATCAATCACCCATTTTATAAGTCATCACTATGTTTATTACTGAGTTTAATTTTTATTATTGAAAAAAATAGTAAAATTTAATTTTCACCAATTAAAAAACAATTCTACAATTAACTAACTTTAACTATCCATTTTTTATTCTTTCCATTTGTTTTCTTTTATTCAATACTCAATAGTTACAAATAAAAGTTAGTAATAAAAAAAATGCACTTCTATTGATTGTATATTTTTGTCTACTTACCAAATGTAAAGCACAAAAAATCAATTAAACTATTCATGTTATACGAAATGGGTGCCAAAAAACAAAAAAAAAACAAGTAAAAATAAAAAACATAACTATAGATATTTATGTACCTACCTATGTATATTTCAAATTACAGTTATAAAACAAACAATAAATTTCTGCTACTAACCATAATAAACTTAACAATTCTTATATATAACTCTTATATATTCTTATATATCGAGTATGTATAAGCGCAAAATGCTATTGCATATTTAATACCTTACATTATTTTATACATATGAATATACCTGTATAACAGATATATATATATATATATATATATATATAAATAGTGTGCGTCAAAAGGGTGTTATATATTAATAAATTACCATATAAAATAATTTATTGTAGAATTTACATAAACCACTCAACTGAAAAATAAGATATTCGAAGACAATTGCATATACTAATTATATGCAATTAGTTAAGAATTTTCTAAAGTCTTCTGAAGGGTTCTGTGTTCAGTCTTCAGAGGGCAGTGTTTTAGGACTAGAATCTCTAATACACTTCTCGATAACTGTTAACTATATTCTACAAGCAAAATGTATTGATTTGAATGTATAGTTAATTGTAAAATCTGTCATTTATATTCTATTATTATATTATGCTAAACCTTCAAAATTTCCCATTCATTCAAGGGCTTCTTTTGTCCTCCTTAATCACCAAAACTGGACTCTATACATCTGTATACATAAATATCATAATCCTAAGTTAAGTTCAAAAGAAAGGGAATAAATATAGTTTTGATTGATGAAACTGTTATACACCCTAAAAAACTCAAATGTAGCTACTTTGAGTACTTTACGATGTTTTTCACTCAAATCCCAAAGACAACTTTTAAATATTCAACTGTCAAAATCAAATAATACTGAACTATTTGTTATAAATTTTCCTGTGCATTACGGCAATTGGAAAACCCTGAGTTATACATTTGAATATTGTATATATAAGTGTTATACAACCCATCAAAACTCAAATACATTTACTTTGAGTGAATTTTAATATTTTTCACTCATTCTTAAATCGAAAAAAACTATTCAAAATTTAATTTTAAAAATCAAATAAAATTGAATAATTCGTTATAAGTATATTTACATATAAATTATGTCAATTGGGAAACCCTGTATTATATATATATATATATATTTAAATATCGAATATACGTATATGTTACATATATAAAATATGTACATATATATTAATTGAATATATTTTGAGAAAACATGTCATCACATACTTGATTTGTCACAATATACACGCGCTGACACAATTACAATCAAATAAAAAAATAAAACAAAAAAAAAAAAAAAAATAAAAATCTTTTTATTAAACACAAAAGAAAGAGAAAAGAGAGAGAATGTTGGGAAAAAAATGAATTGAACAAATAGCCAAAAGGGTCTTAACCAATTTTTTTTATTTTCAATTTATCGATTATTTGTTTTGGCTCTTAGAATTTTGTTTTATTTTTTAACTGAGTCAACCTTTAAAGAAACGACCTTTAAAGAGTCTTTTTTATAATATTCTTGTCTCTTTCTAATTTTTGTGTTTTTTTTTCTATGTTTTTAAGTTTTGTTTGGTTTCAGTACTTTTAAGTTTTGAGTATTAATTTACTAATTATTGTATAACAAAATTTGAAAAAAAATTCTTTTAACACTTAATCCTTTGTGTATAAGTATTTGTATATATATGTATTAGTGCGTGTTTCTTTAGGAATTTTTTTAATTTAGTTATGGTTGAATTCAGAAGTTTTTTTTTGGTTTTATTGGTATAAAATATTAAATTGATATTATCTCAATGGAATTAAAGAAACAAAAGTTATTGGAAAATTTTTAACAATTTCCTTATCTACTTGTAAAAGTTTTTATTTTTCTTTTTTTAATTGTGTAAAGTTTTTCCAGTCAAGAAAAGTTTTATATAGTATAATCTATATAGACTCAGGTTCAATTGTATGTTTTTATATTGAAAATTATATTGGGTACATATACATGTGTAAATATAATATAAGATATCTGAGAATAAATTGTATTGGGAGTCAGTACTTATTACTTACTAGACTCTAGGTCTGTAATATACCTTGTAAATTTTTTATTATGTTTCTGATTTAAATCCTCACCTTCGGAAAAGTTCCTTCGTTATAAGGGCTGAATTTGAGTCTATAGCTCCTTAGCTTTAAAATCATCATAATTCAAAAATGGAAATTCGAATCCTGAGCCCCATTGCACCAGTTACTTATCCCTTATGTAATAATCAAAAAATTATTCTTTTGATAAGTGTTTGTTGCACCAAAATTTTTGTTTTTCCAAAAAAACTGATTTTTTAATTATTTGATTAGTAATAAATAAGTGATTCGTGCAATAGAGCTTAGTTATCTTATACTATATACTATTATCCTTAATTCTTATTATAAAACACTGCATTACACTTATTTGAATAAAAACAATTAACAAAAGTATTGAGGCTCTAAAATTCAGAGCTTTTTTGAAAATAAATATACAAAAATTGGGTACATTTCAGTGAATTATATGCGAGTAGGAACTGAATAATTTCTTAACTTTTGAAGTCAATTTGGAGCCACCTTATTTATTTTATAAAGAAATATTAGAGTTTAATAAGATAATTCAAAGTTCTGAAATAATTTTAAAAATAAAAGATATATTTCACAGGTCATAAAACCTGCTATGTTGTATATATAAGTTGTTATTATATGTAATGTAATAAAACATAGTAGGGAAATATTTCTTTTAGCATTTTTTAAAGTTTCTAGTACGAACCCTTGTGCAATTGCATTTGCCCTTTCAAGGCTAATTTCCTTATGTATTTTATCTGTTCTGAGATAATTAAGAATTTTATTTAACAGTGGAACCTTTTTAAAGTCTTTCTAAAGTCTCAATCGCTTTATAAAGTTATTTAATAAGAAATTTTTACTCAATTTTCCACCAAGGAGCTTTAATTCCTTTTTAATAATTTAATTTGAATAATTCTCAAGATTATTTTGGGTGAAATTTGCAATATATATTAATTAATATTGAATCATATACAACCCTTTCAATATTAATGTACACCTTCCCTTTAGTACAAGAATTTCCATAGACTTATCTAAAAATTTGCATTTATAAAAAAATTTAATAAAGCTAAAAAATTTTCTGGCTGACAAATAAATTCCCATGGCAGTGGCACGAATTATCTCAAAAAGCCTAGTTGTTTTAAACAGTAGAATATCTTAGAGGTCCTTGGTAAGTAATCTTACGTAAACAGTAGAATACCTCAGAGGTCCTTACAAAGTCCTCTAAATATTAAAATCATGTGAAATTATCTGAAAACACTAAAAAATCAAATTAAAAATCTACTTCCGGTAGATATTATACTAAATTTCTTTTATTTTTATAGAGACATTATAACGAACTTTAATTTATAAAAAATTTAATAAAGTTAAGAATTTTGGAACCTCATAAATAAATTCCAATGGATTTAAATATCTCAATAAGTCTAGTTATCTTGTACAATAGAATACCTTACAGATCCTTGGTAAGTTCTCTTAATATTAAAATCATTTAAAATCCTCTTAAAATACTAAAAATCTATGCTAATATTCTACTTCCGGTGGGTTATACAATTTCTAAATCCTACAATCAAAAAATCATTAAAAAAAATTATCTTTTAATATCATTTCACTAACATTTTTTTTTCATTATTTTTTAATTAAACATTCCTTATTTTTTTAACAAATTTTACTTTACTTTGACTTTAATATGTTTTATTAATAACACATAATAACTGGGACTTGTACCTACTCTACTGTTATTGCATAATCAAAGTTAAAAAAATTAAAAATGTTTATTAAAATGATAAAAAAATAATAAGAAAATGTTTAATTATAAAGGACATGAACAGGAACCAAACAAAAAAAAAAAAAAAATTTACAAAATTTCCAAATGTACATAATAATATTAAATGTGTTCATATATATACAATCCTTGAAATACACTACTTAAAGCATTTTTTTTCGATTTTCACCTCAAAATTTTATTCTGTTTTTCTTATCTGTTAAATTATAATATACTTATAACATAACATATAACATAACATAACATACAAATAAAAAAAAAAAAAATGAAATATAAAAACAACAACAACAATTATTACATTAGGTAACACACTGTTGTTGGCAATTTTAGATTAGATTTGGTCATGGTCAAATAAAATATTTAAAAATAGACAAAAAAAAAATTATACAGTATGTACATATTTGTGTTCTTTCTCTTTCTAATGTCCTTTCTTTTATTATTTTTTTTTGTTTTTTTTTTGTTTTTTTATTTTTTTTTTAAAGCCAAACCAAAAAGCAATGAAACGAAAAAACAGAAAACCTAACCAACAATATTTTAAAAAAACGAATATACATACATACATACATACATGCATGTATATTATATAGATTGACAGTAATTGAAGGACAATGACAAAAGAGTGGCGAACGTAAGAAGAGGGGAAAATAAAAATGTTCAAAAAAAAACAAATTATGAGAAAAGGTAATGGAAGAAACATTTAGTGAGAGAGAGAGAGGGAATGAGAGAAGGAGAAAAAAAAGTCAATAACAAGTACAATTACATTATTTAGAAATAAAAATAACGGTAAAATGTTTTCTTTTATTTTTTTTTTTTTTAAGTTCCATTTAAATTCTGTTTGGATCAGCATATCAATTTAACTAAAAGTACAAAAGAACAGTTTTCTACATAAAGTATATATATACATATATACATATATATATATTTTTATTTTCCACTACACTATATATACACTGTATGTTATATGTATGCAAGTAGTGTGGTGAACTTGAAATGTATGGATCAGCAGATTAGAGAAGTAAAGATAGGTCATTTTTTGTTTGTTGTTTTTTTTTTTTTTTTTTTGTAATTGACCGTTATATTGTCCTTATGAGAAATGAAGGGAAAGCAGAATTACGGTAAAAAAAAAAATACATAACAGTACATTTTTTTGTATTTTATTTTATTTTATTTTAAAGAATTCCTATCTAATTCCATGTTAAATTGTATTATTATACAAATTTTATATATGTATATTTATATATATTAAATTAGTGTATATATATTTATATATATTTTTTATATATAAATATATATATATATATATATTAGTTAACACAGTTTATTATATATTCTCTAAGGTACAATAAAAAGGAATCAGGTGTATTATGAATGAATAAAAATAAAATAAAAAACCAAACATAAAGTGGATGGATTAGAAAATGTAAATTTAAATAAATTTTTATAATATAATTATTTTAAGTTTTTTTTTTTATTTATTTTTTTTTTTTTTCAAAGTTATTCAAGGGAAAAAAACATGTTAAACAATTACATATTCAAATACAATATTATATAACATTTTCATGTATAATTTTTATGTGTATAATTTTGTAAATGACAATTTTAATAAAAATAATTATAATTATAATAGCAAATACTAATATAATAATAATTGTAAGTTATAATAATGATAATAATAATAATAAAAGAACATGTAATTGAATTTAATTTTTTTTTAGAATATTGCATAATTTATATATAATAATATATATACGATTATAAGTACTATCGAGGTTATCCAAATATTTGGACATTTAAATTAATTTGTAAAGAATTTAGGTATAAAGAAGATCTTATAAATATATTATATATTTTTATAATACTTAAATAAAATTTGACACTTTTAGATGTTGAAATTTTAAAAATTTTTAAAATTTGAAGGCAAATATCCTGGAAGGACTAGGGATTTGGAAATAAGTTGGAAAATCCTGGAAAAATTACTATTGGGAAAAAAGTTGCAAGAATACCTAAATATCTGGATGATTCTCAATAAAAACTTAACCAATTATTAACCAAGTTTTCTAATTTAAAACAAGGATAGATTTTAATAGTTTAGCTAATGAGGTGATACATCATGGAAACTCTTTCGTCATTCGTGGATAATACTTATAAAACCATTGATGAAATACCAAAAAGTTTAATACAATGATTAAGTTTAATTTAAGAAGAATATTGTAATCTTTCTTCTCAATATACTAACGAATTTTTCCTATGTCCAGTAGTTGTTTAATCCTAAATCTTACAAATCTAATCTAGTAAAATTCTATCATATGGTTATCAACCTCAAAACCAAACAGTTCATTTACATAAGTATCTTAGGTCGGGCTCCAAAGTTTGATTAAAAAAAAACATGGTTTCATTGTCCTTTGTCCAAAATTACTAAAAGGAACTTAATTCAGGATTAACTAAAATGTGGCTATATATGTTTAAAACTTATCATTTAATTATTTTTACGATATTAAACTTTACTCATTGGTAACTTATCATAGTTCAATCTAATCTTTCCCAGTTAATAAATAATTTCTGCATTTTAATCCAAACTAAGTTCTTACACTTTTTAAATAAATTTCCAAAAGTATATTTTAAAATTATAAACCTAAGCCAGAACCTAGATGAATACTATATTAACTTTTCTTTTGAAACGTTGTTTTAAATTTACAATTTTTGCATACTTTCAGGATAACTTTTGCATAACTTTAGAATAAAATTTAGGAATTTGGCATAACTTTAGGATTTAGGATAAAGAAATTATAAAAAAAAATGCATTCTTCTAAAGAGGATAAATATCATCAAGACTTTATAAAAACGATTAGTGAATAAAAAATATTTTAAATAACTGTATAATTCTGAAAAATATTTTGCAATAATGTTTAACTTTAAATTTAATAAAATTTCATTGAAAAAGCGTCAGAAGTTAAATTTTATAAAAAGAAAAAAAAAATTAAAGTTAAGAAACTGGAAACTTTTAGATTATTTTAAAAGAATACTTCTCATATGTTAAGTAATTAGGTCAAAGAATTTTAAATGATGTATTCTTTCTCTTAATATGAATAAATTTCCTATAAATAGATCAATTTATTTCCTCGCTCTTTTAAATTCATAATCACTAACAATTTATGCAAAATCATAATATCATATGTGTTATATGCTTCAAAATATCCAACATGCATGTTATATAATAACATACAAACATTAATTTTCATTTTTGTTTAAAACAGCATCTATCATATTTTGTATTATAAAAACTATGTCTACATGTTATAATATTTTCCATAACATAACCATAAGCTTTTTGTTTTTGTTTTTATAATTCATATACACATTTCAAAAAATGAATTAAAAATAAAAAAAAATATTTCAATGTATCCATCATATGTTTGTAAAAGCATGAAATATGACATACCAATCATAAAAAATGGTTTTTTTTTTTCATTATAATTAAAAATGATATATAAATATGAAATAATATGAAATGGATGGAAATATTATAAAATAAAAATAAATTTTAGAAATAAAATCTGTTAATATTTATTTACATACTTTATTTTTAATATTAACACCCTTATATTGATGTTATATAAACAGTAATGAGAGTAAAACTATCTGGTTTTTACCCTATTTTCTTTTCTACCCTACTTTTAAAAATTTCTTAAATTTATCTTATTACATCTCAAATTCAATAGGAAAAAAATGAACGAACAAAAGCTAACTCCGAAAATTTAAAAAATTTCGGAAAAAATTCCGAAAATACTTTGCATAAACAGTTTATATATTTTATTATATTTAGTTAGAAAATGATAAAAACCCAACTCCGAAAATCTAGAATATTCGGAAAAAACTCTATTATTTTATTATTATTTCGAATATTCGAAAATACATTGTATAAACATTTTATATATTTCTTTATATTTGACATTGAAAAAACCCTACTCCGAAAATCTACAATTTTTCGGAAATAACTCCAATTAAACGTTGATTATATTAACTAATATATATTTCAAAATTATGCTTTAAAAGCATAGAAAACCAACTCCGAAAATTAAGAAAATTTCGGGAAAAACTCCGAAAATTTGGTTTATAAATTTAATAAATTTTTCTTAAATTATTATCTGTAAATATTTAATTATCTATATGATTGATCTGAAGATTTAAAACAGAACTGCCTTATCATTCTTCTGTTACCATATATCTACATTTCACTTGTAGAAAATGATTTTCTTAGTCGATCAAATTTAAGAATCTTAATTGGTTTAAAAATCTAGAATGAGTCACAACCTTGAACTGTTTTAAAAAGTCAAATAGTTAAACTATTTATACATGGCAATACTTTCTGCTATATATAATAAAATAAAAGAATGAAATAATAACTACTTCCTACTTCTATTGTATATAAGTGTATGTTTTATGTATATATAAAATTGTTTTTTAAATTATTACATATACACCTGCCATCACCGCAATTAAAAAAAAAAATTAAATGTTAAGTACTTAAACACCACATATTCATACATATATTATTATATTCATTTAAAATTAAATTAAAAGATTACTGTATGTTTAAATGATTTCAAATGATTTGAAATGATTTGAAATAATCATGAAATAAAAATACAAAAAAAAAACAAAAAATTTATTTATAATTTATTACAATTTTAAATTATATTGCATGTAAAATACGTTTAGACATTAATTTTCTTTCAGATATTTTATTTTATTTTTTTTTCATCAAGTCAAATTAATAGAATATATGAATATAAAAAGGAAGCAATATACAAAAGTAATAACTTTTATAATAAATTATTCTACTATGAATATATGAAGTGTTATTAAAAATATGTGTGTGTGTATATGTGTGGTATGAAAAATAAATCTTAATTAAAAAGAATTATAAAAAACTTAAATTTTAAATTTATAGTCTTTATAGGGTATATTAAAATAATATACGTTTTTATTTTAATTTGCTTCCTTGTATGTCTATTCAAATTTCCCGATGAAATAGAGACTTGAAATTTTAAACATAGCCCAGGGGTGAATCCGAACGAATGTCCTTGTTTTCTGAAATTCCGAAACGTTTATTGTTTTTATTAAATAATGTTTGTAATTTTACAATATTTCTATACTTTTATTAAGTTAATTCGGTAAATTAATAATCTTTGAAAATTTAGTTTTGAATTTACAATTATTGCATACTTTTAGGATGATTATGTTTTACTACTTAATTTTACTAGATAACTAAATGAATTACTCGAATGCTATTAATATATTTTTTAACTAATACACAGTAGAAAAAAATTCAATAATGAGAACGACCTTAAAGTGCAATATATACACATAATATATTCATTTGGATGATAGGTTCCAAAAATTTAAACCAAAATAAATGAACATAAATGAAAAATAATTAAATTCTTAAAATTTTCTTTGATGATTTCACACATGTCTTCGTAAATTTAATATCAAATTTTTTCAAAATACTTTTCCAATTAATGATTGTATATAAAATTTTTTATGAATTTCAATTTGATTCAGAAAAATTTATTTTATGAAGAAATTTATAAAGAAAATTAATTATACATTGATAAGTGCATTTTGTTTATATATTAATAAGAATAATTTAAAAGTAAGTAGACAATGAAAAATTTTTATTAAATTAGGTCTTTAGCTGGAACTCTTTCCACCTTGGTTGGAAAATCTTTTAAAATATTCAAATTTGAATTTTTTTTTTAAATTATCTTTGCCCAATTGAATGTTTTGAATTATTTAAGACCCTTAGTCGTGTAAATGAATCCCTCTAGAACCTCCTTTTTAAAACCTATCTAAATTTTTTTTCCTTCTTCAGTTTCTATTACACATAATAGAGGAAATTTGTTTTTTCAGATTATGTCATTTCACCAGCTGGTTGCCAAGATACGATGGCGGTTTTAAAAAAAGCACCAAATTGATTTGAAAAAAGACCAATTTCAATTAGACAAATCCCAAATGGAAATTCATGTGAAAAGAGTAATATTATAACAATATACAATTATTGCATAATTTTAGGATGATTTTTTTTTAGTTACTTTTACTAGATAACTATATAAATTATTCCAAAGCTTTTTAAGATAATTATAACATTTATTTAAGTTCTTCAAATTTATACATGTAAAATAAATTTTTTATTTTTATTATATTAGTACATATACAAGTACTATGTATAATATATATATATATAAGATCAAACAAAATTATAACTAAGTACATTTGCAAATGAAAACTTTTATGAAACAAAATTTTTTTAATTTATTAATTTTCCTTTGAAATTGTACAACTTCTGTTAAATGCAATCAAATTTTATATTCTAAGTATAGAAACAATTTTTCATTTTATTTTAATAACTATGAAAATTTAATTTTCTTTTCAGTTCTCACAATTATTGATTTTGAATTTTGAATTTAACTAAAAAATTTACCAAAAAAGTTATATTAAAAATAATAATAAAATAATAATCATTATATTTGTGGGTTTAAATAATAAATATTATTCTTTAGTGGTTTTTTTTTTTTTATATATTTTTATTTTAATTAATTTAAATTAAATAAAACTAAAATGATTATAAAAATGTTTTTTAATTTTTTTTTACTTTTATTTAAATTAAAATATGTAATAAACATTTTGGTTTTGCAATTAATTTAAAATAATTTCAAATATTTTGATATATATTTCATTTTACTTGTAGTTAGATAATATCCAAACATATTTAATTATTTAAATAGGTATTGAGAATTTCAATCAATTTAATTAATTACATTTTAATATTTTGAACAATTAATTTATAATTTTGGATTACCTTAGGTAAAATTTAATTTAATTTGGAAATAATGGTAAATAATTTTAAATTAATTAAAGTTCTATGAATTTCCAAAAATGTTCTTAAACTTTGAAATAGTTTTTGCGAAGAACTTGTTTTTGTACAAGGTAATTAAGTTATGAAGTATTATCGTACTTTAAAATATAATGGGTTTAAAAAACCCTCTAGTGAAGGACCTGTCTATCACTTTAGTAACTAAACTTTTCCTAACTTTTTAAATTTTAATTAATTTCAAGAATTATAGTCTTCTTTTTCAAGAATTATAGTCTTGTTATTGGATCTAGAGATCTTGGGATCCCATAACAAGACAGCGTTTAAGTATATACCATTTACCAGTAAGTATTTCATTTCAATGCATACCATTAGACTGTATACAATATTTTGTTCTTTTAGCATTTAATGGCTTTTCATTTGCATTGCTTACATTTGACCGTATAACATCTGACTGCATTGTCCACTAACAGTTCTTCATCACATATACACATAAAAAATACTCTTGAAAGGATTCTAATAAAATTGATTGTACATACAGTAATGAGAAAAGTTATAAGTTGAAACCTACTGAACTTTTACCCTATTTGCATAATAAAATCTGCTAAAAACAGTTACTTCTCAAACTCATTGAAAATGTAAACTAACTCCGAAAAATTTACAAAATTTCGGAAAAAACTCCGAAAATGATTTGTTTTACCTTTTATGTATTTCTTTATACAAAATTAGTTTAAAATAGATGGAAAACCAAATCCGAAAATTTTGAAAATTTCGGAAAAAACTCCGAAAAAGATTCTAGAAAGAATTCTAATCAAATGATACTTTCGTCAAATCATAATACCGGAAAATTTGCAGGAAATGCAGTCCAATGAAATTCAGTCATATTATTAACCTCCATAGTACATAGATCTCTGCTTAAAATTTTTACTTAATTAAATATTTTTAAATTATTATACGGAATAATTTAATATAATTCCAAAAATTAATTAAAAGATTGATTTTCTTCTTGACAAAATATGAAAAAATTTTTAATGAGAAAACTTTTCGAAAAGTTTTTTTTAGCCCCCCAAAAATAGATTTAACAAATATAAAATGTTAAACTATTTAAATTTTATCATAATCTTGCAATGGAAATTAGGTCAAAATATTCAGAAATTTTTTTTAAAACTAATATAAAAATAAAACTTAATATAATATTATAAAGTTTATGTATAAATTTCCATGTTATATATATTCTGAATAATATTTTGCTAGATACTCTTTAAAAAAGTTTAAACGAGATTAGCAATTATAGTTACATATTTTTTTTTAAAAAAAAGTTTTTTTTATATATGCATACTTTTGCTTCCAAAAACTTTAACGAATTGCTTCCGTACAGTCAATTCAATTGGATTATCAAGAACAGTGGCGGTATTTTGATCCGAATGATATTAGTTGGAAAAAATGGATAATGATTAATTTCCCGAAAAGTGGGAAAAAAATCTGAAATAAGTCCGAAAAATTTCCACACTAATATCCGAAAAAATCAAGATAATAGTCTGGAATATATTGAGCATTCGTTTGGAATACCAGACTTCGAAAAAATTATTATTTGGTTTTTTTCAGACATAATATGTCAAAATTGTCGTCCTCCAATTCCCAAACCTTTGGAAATCAAATTATCGGACGTCTAATTTTGGATCTAACTCCGAAGTCTGTACCAAATGTTTTTCATACACAATATGTCAGCAACAAATCGATTAAATTAAATTATTTTAATTGGAACTACCATCCCAAACTCCCGCCAAACAAATAATTATAACTCTGATATGAACCCCTAAAAGCATTCCTAATAATTTTTTATTTAAAAAAATATTTCAAATATAAAAGAATTTAAAAAAGAACTTATATATGTCTTCAAACTTTCCGATTAATATAGAAAAATTCGGACATTGTTCCGAAAAAAGAATTGCACCATAGTCCCAATTTTTTTACCGGAAAAATATTCAAATTTATTAGACATTAATCCGGAACTTTGCTTAAGATTCACATGCATAGTTTTCCGGACTAATGTCTAATTTTTTTCCCGCGCAAATGCCACCGGGCCTCAAAAGGTCGAAATTATTTTATTTTATTCAAAAAATTTATTTTATTCTATAAAACCCAAAATATTTCGTTGCATTTTTTATATTTTAATGTTTCATTCACTTAATTCCTTCCCACACATTTAACATTTGTAAAGTGTTGCCACACTTCAACCAAAAATATTTGCTAAAAAAAAAAACAACTCGGAAGAAAATAAAAAAATATCAAAATATATATATATATATATATTAAATTTCATGTTGTCCACTTCTTCCGTTCATTATGATCAATAAAAAGTAAGTAAAAATAAAAAAAAATTGAAGGACGCTATAACCTTCTCTGTATAAAGAGAGAATTTCCCTTCCCAATTTCAATGGAAAAATTTTTCTACAATTTCTTTTTTTTATTTCTCCAGTTGTTTTTATGGTTATTTTTTTCTGTAGTTTTTTCTGTTTTTTTGTATTTTTTTTTTTTTTTTTGAATTTTCATTGGTTTTCCGGTGAAAGGATTAACATGTGTTGGCCTTCGGATGATTTTCTTGTTGTTGTTTTTCATTTTTATTACACTATTTTTTAATCTTTGTTTTTTATATTTTAAACTATTTTTTTTTATATATTTTTTTAATTTTCTTTTAGAATTTAAAAAAGGAAAAAGCAAAAAAAAAGAAGAAAAAAAACACAAGTCCATTTTTTTTTATTATCGTCATATGAATTAATTTAGGACGTGCTTCAAAAATAAGTACTTAAATCAATTAAAAAAAATAATTGAAACCATTCAATGTATTATAGAATATAAATTATTCAAACTATTAACGATGATCCTAAAAGTATGCAATAATCTTTATTTTGAATTTTAATTTGTTGCGCGTGGAATTGTAGAATTTTTTTTAGTTTCTTTGTATTTATTTAGGTGATTGCCGGTCTCACTGAGCGACGCAATGGTTATACACATAGCTAATAGATCAAGAGAGAGTATAGTTCGAACCCGCACAACAAGGACCTCAAAAGAATTTTTAATTAAAAGCAAAATTAGCAAATGCCATTATATATTATAGCCTGCATTCACCTAATTAAATTTAACATATAATGGCCTGAATAACTAAGGGTAATGCTAATAATTGAAAGAGTCACTCGCTCAGTTTTGTAATAAAAGAATTTTAATGAAATAAATAATAACTCTCCAAATTTAAAATTGAGAATTTTTTTAAATTTGAAAATTTTCTCACAGACTCAAATAGTTCCAAACTTGTATTAAAGTATTTTCGATGAATGAATTGAAAATGAATCTTAAAAACTTTCAAAGTTTTGAAATTTAGTACATGATTCAGTATAAAACTATCAATTAAAGCTATCAATTACCAGGGAATGGAAGGGATTTTACGCTCTGGAAAAATTTAAACAAAAAACCTTCTCAAATAGTTTGTTTTTTTTCAAAAAATCTTTCAAATTCCAAAGTAATCGATTACACTTAAATTTCAAAGGTAAGCATTTAAATTGTCCAAGATATTAAAATATTCTTCAACAAGTTTTTTTATGATAATTTAAAAATAAAGAAAAAAATTATCAAAAAATTGATATTAAATATTCAAACGAGTAGTTTTTTTAATATTAAGTATACGATTATAGTTACCATTCGGTTGCACCTTTTACTTTTATATATATATACATATATATATTAATATTCAAAAAACAAGCAAAAGAAAATTCACAATCGATGTTTAAGTAAAAAACTATGCCACTTCACAAGGCATAAAAGCACTTATTAAAAAAAGCTCTGTTTTTTAACAAAAAACTACAAAAATAAGACAGTGTTATGATGAAAAATACTGGAGTGTAGGTAAAAAACTAAAGTAATGCAACAGTCGTACCAGTTTTTTATTTTAGCATGTATTTATATTTTTTTCTTTGTATTGCATATTTCTAGGGTGTTTTTGTATTAACCTTAAAAACAAAACTTTTGTTATCTCATTCGAGCTTGAATCAGATTTGCATTGGAAATTAGTATTTTAATCTCTTTACATTAAAATTTTGAAATATATCTTAAGCAATCTAAAGACATTTTTATATAAGGTAATTGGAACAAAAGTTAAAGCTCTTGCATGACTTATTTATTTCATATGCTCTATACATTTTTTTAATAACTATGAACTTAAATCTAATTACGATTCTTACAGCCTCTTTTTGTATCAATTCTTAAGGCTCTCTCATCTTATAAAAACCAAAGACATAAGGAACGACTTAAAACTCCTTCACTTGATCGTGATTTACAAAATGCATTAAGACAGTGCATCTTAACGTCTAAACGCTTGTTCATATGTGTCATCTCTTTAGTGTGAATGTGGTATATCAGTCCTTCCTAGTACCCAGCCTTGAAACTCTAATTTAATTACAAAAAAAGCATTGGAACCACTTAAAACTTCGTCGCATTTGTGATCTATTATTATACTTATGTATCTGCTTGTCTTTATTTCCGAGATATTGGTTTCTTCCATTTAAAAACCTCTTACATAGGTTAAGTCCATAAACTTTAAAACTATAAATCCCATAATACATAATTATAGTAAAATAAAATGAAAACCTATTATATACCAGAACAACTACAAAAAAAAAATTTAAAAAAAAAAACTTAAAATAAAATCATCATTTAAAAAAAGATTTAAAAGGGTAAAAAAAAAATAACGACATAAAAACCAACTATCAATATTGGGGCTGATAAACCAACTGGAAATTGAATGCATAATATTATATATCTACATAAAAGTATAAACTATTCTATTGGAAACTTAATATATTAAATAGTAGTATAAGTTTTATATAGTAGTATAGTAGTTAGATTCATTTTTAAAGATAGGGCTTCAAAAAAAAAGGGGGAATTAACAACAAATTAAATTAAAAGTTCTTTTTTGAAGAAAAAATTTGGTTACATTTCGAAAAAAAGGAAAATGATATTTGTTTTAATGTTGCCATAATATTAATGGCTTGAATTTTAATCAGTGGCTATCTAAATAGCCTTATAAAAATTTAAATTTGTTGGATTTGCCGAAGCAGCAGAAGCATGTGGATTTGTCAATGAATGTTTACTTTTATGTTGAATTATGATGCTCCAATGCAAAAGAATGGTTCTTTTAATTTTAAGGAAGATCCAAAGTTTCAGAAATTGATCTGCATATTGGTAAAAATCGAAAATATGATGGTTGACGACGTGATTTCAGTTTTTAGGATGGCGATCTCTTATTTGAGGATTCTAAGTACGAATCCCGGTAAAATTAGAAAAAATGTCTAAATTTCCGAATCTAATAAGCTACTAAGCGCCGTAGGACTCAAGTTAATGACAAATTAAATAAATAAAACTCTTATATCTAGAATGAGGCGAAATAATAGGCAATAAAAAAATTATTTTAATTCAAAAATATAACTCACATATACAGAATTTTAAAAACAAAATATGAAAATATAAGATATAAAACCGTATCCTTAAATGCAGGCCTGGTTTTTACTCTTAGACATGCAAATCATGTGTTGAATTAGTTAATATCAATTCTATTATAAACAATATTATAATTCCAGTTCCATCACTCTTGTTCTATGTCAGGTATCCATGGTTCTTGAAGGCTTCTTAGGCTTGTACTGAATAATTATCATAAAAACTAAAAAATTACTAACTATAAAATGAATACTACCCTTCTTATCCATTGCCTAATGCCTTTACAATACTTCACATATTAAAGACTACGATTATCTATTTAAAAAAAAAACTGTGTAACTATGTCACATGGACTCTTCCGATTCCTCGATTCCCTGAATTCAATATGCCCTAAATTCCGTCCAGTTTAATACTTCAGAGTAGGGTTTCTACCAACAGATAAGGTATAATATATACTTACGAAATTCCTAGAAAAAAAAATATAAATATATAAAATGTTTTCAAGCACAATGAATTGAAGTAATTCGAAAAAAACAGAACACAAGAACAAAACCAAAAATCGTCCCAAAAAGGAAAGTATAATAAAAAAAAAGTAGTAGATAAGTAGTGAATTTTAAAATAAAAGTTTATTTATTATATTGATTTTTTCTCCCCACATACCCCCACATTTGTCTATATACACACACAATAGTTACTCGGTTACTGTTCTGGTATATTAAAAAGTTTTTTTTAGTTTTTTTTTACTTTTCTTACTTCCTTTTTTCCTCACTTCCTTCTTTCCTTACTTCCTCTTCTTTAGCCAGCAAAAAATTAAGGCGAATTACAAATTGAACAAAAAAAAAAAATAATAAGAGGAAAAAACAAAATAAGTGAAAATAATAATTTTTTTTATAACTATTACTACTATCACTTTTTTGTTGTATTTATAACTATATACTGTTTTTCCTATTTCCACTTATTTTATACCCATTTTCGTTACTATTAAAATTATTATATAATAAAAATCGAATATATATTAACTATATAACGGTATTATGTATAGATAATAATGGCGGCGACATTACGCCGACATTTTTTTTTTTTTTACAATACAAAGATAACGTTTTTTTTTGCTTTTTATAGAATGGTTTTTAGGTTCTTTTGGTTACTTTTTGATTCGGTTTTTGTTGTTGGGCTTTTCTCAGAAATTCTAAGAAATTCATCATTATTTTAATAGAAAAATTCAAAGATGAATTGGAATTTTTTTTTTTTTTGTTTTATTGGATTTCATGGTTCGGTTGGAAAATCTTTTTTTTTTTTTTCAAAATGAAAATCAAAAAAAATTTTAGAATAAAAAAATTAAAATAGATTGAATGAATCGAAAATTGGGAATGGAAATGGGAATGGAGATAATAGAGTTTTATGTAAGCTGAGCTTTTAATATCTTTTATTTCCAATATTTTTCAATAGAAAAATTTTAAAATTAAGTTTTTTTTTAAAAAAAAACAAATACATTTTAAAATATCGATTTAGATTTCAAATTTCTAGCCATGATTTTCAAGTGCATTATTTGATTTTAATGATTAGATGATTTTCATTTCAATTTTATTTTAAAATTAAAATTTATTGGGAATTGAATCAAATTGAAATACAATACAGTAATTTTTGATCCTCAAATTCAATCTTCTCAAGCAATCCATAATTTTGACTCCTTGGAAGAACTTATTTGAAGCAACTGGTTTAAATTGTTCACTAATATTTTTACTTTCAATTTTATTCTTCAATTTTCTTTAATTTAGTCAACTGGTAATAGTTTTCCATGGTAATGGGGTTCTTCTAATACATCGTTTCCTTGCAAAATCTGGCATAGTGCATGGAAGCAGAATTGCTTCAAAGAAAGGAATTGTCCACTTTTATAAACTCTACACACAACATTTCGAGAAGTTCGCATTTGAAGTTTGTTTAAACTAGAAATTCTCGCATATGGCCTTAAGGGTTTGTTCACTAAGACTTAAAGCTCAATATTAAGTTAAGTGTTTGAAGAACCAAAATTGTTCTCACATATAGTAGGAACTACTTCACAAACTATTATAATGGATGTCCCTTGTTAGGTTTATTGACATTCATTCTGATGCAAGTTTTAATTCGTAATTTTATTTTTAGCTTGATAAAATATTTTAAACAGTTTTCCATATTTCAGGCAGTTGAAGCTTCAAACCTCCCGAGGCAGTTGAAGCTTGAAATCACCCGAGGCAGCTGAATCAATTGAAACTTCTTCTATTCTATTACTGTTTATTTTCAAGATCAAACCCCGTTGATTAGATAATTTTTCTGAATAAATTACTAAAATTTATATAAAATAAGGATTTACCGTTATTATATCATATAATGCCTCTTGAAGAAATTCTACGCCAAATTAAGGATTTACAGTTATTAAATTTTATGATCCCTTATAAAGAAGTTGTACCATAAAATCTATTGATAAACACTTCAACTCAAACGGTAGATTTTCCTTGTACCCTCAACATAACTCATAATTTATGCGAATAGATTCAAATCAATAAAAAAGGGGAAAAATATTTCACCCTTTTTACTAAAAAAAAAACGATTGTCTTTTGTTCAATATTATCTTAAGTACCACTAAAACTTTTAATTACAGAATGACTTCTTCTGATGAAAAGCTTCCCACACACCCTTCAATCTTTAATTTGGAAAACATTTTACAGTTAATATTAAATAAATTTTTCACAAATTTACACCCCACAAAACTTAAGTTGAAAATCTACTTTTAAGGTAATTAAAATATACTTTATACTTTAATTATATTTTTCCGACTTTATAATCTATTTAGAAAACACTTCATTTAACATTTATAAAAACGAAACACAAGAAATATCATTGATTCCTTGGTGTTTTTTTTTAATCTTTAAAGTGATCTTATTAATTAACTGTTCTTTTCTTGTATTTTCCCATTTAAAAAAAAAAAATAAAGTTAATTATAATTAAAAAAAAACACAGAGTTTTGCGTAAATACAATTACTAAAATTTAATTAATAGAATTAAAGTTCAAAAAAGACAAAAATCAATTCCTGGAACAATTTTTAGAATTTATAGTTTGTTTTTTCTTATTTTCTCGTAAATATTTTCTTGACATTTCAAATTTTTACATTTCTTTGATAGATTTTCCGTGGGTGTATGAATTTCAATTAAATTAAATATTAAAAAAAAAAAACAAAAGCAAAATAAAAGCCAAGTTTTACTTAATGATTTGATGTTTGATATTTTTACAATATTTTTATTTAAAATAAATGTTAAACTAATTTTTAAAAACAATTCAACAAAAGGAAATTGGCGAGGCATCTAGGATGGAAAATCTTTCAAAAAATATTACATACTCTGGTCTTTTTGATAAGGCTTTGTTAATTGGAACACTATCAATTTAAGTTATAAAATTGATCAAATTAATTAATATAATGTAAAAACGAGGAAAAAAGGAGGAAAGGCCATACCAATTATGGGATACCCTCGCACTAACGTAATATAGGAAGTTTAGGAAAATTAATTTTTAAAGGAACTTCTGAACAAGTTTTCCAATAGACATCAACAAAAAACTTAACTTCTTTTTGTAGACATAAAACTTTCAGAAGCCCGGCTTGTTTTATAAACAGTCATGCTGATATAAAAAAAAACGAAATTGTGTGGCAGGTATTATAATTCGTTCGGAAAAACTTGCTTAGTTACAATGATATGACAAGGATTACTTTTAGATACAGAAGAATTTGTGAATCTATTGTAATCCTGAAAAGAAGTATGGAGACGGTGCGAGGCGGGTGAATGAATATCTTTGCATACATCGATTTCCTTTTTAATTCTGAAACAATCAATACACTTGAGTATATATTTATATCTCCCCCGTTTACTCTGCAGTATTATAAACGGACTGGAAAAATTAGTATACTGGTTTCATAATCTTCTTAGTTGTATCCATTTCCATTTTAATGGGAACTAAAAGATTATTCATTTCAAGATTAAAACAAATATTGAATAAAAATTTCTTTTTTTTAAATAATTTTTCATTACATTGATTTTCCATTTCCGCACAGTCTGATTGCTTACCTTATGTAAATACCACATACTTATATATATATATAAACAAATATAATAACCAATCAATGGTAATATTTAATATTTAATGCTACAATAAATATGTGTGGAAAATAAACAAACATACAAATATATATGAGCAAATACACATAAAATCCATATATAAAGTATACAATTATTTTAAAATTAAATATTTTTTTTAAATATTGAATTTAAAATGAAGAATTAATCAACAGGAGTCATTTAAGATAATTATATTAATCTTAATGATTGGAAAAACTGCTAAGAACACTGCTTCTTACTGCTAAAGGATTCTAGAAAGGGCTCAATTAATTTTATAAAATATATGTACCAATAAAATTTAACTAAACTATTCTGAGGGCGAAATTTGGAAAAAAAATGGGAAAAATTTTATCAATTATCTTTTATACGAGTATTCGAGAATCCTTAGAAGAATATCCTTTAAGTGAATGTAGTATTTCTTACTCAAGTGATTAATAAATGTAAAAGAATATTTAATAATAATACTTTTATCTTCTTTATTATGCTTTCAGCATGATGCGATATTTTATATATATATCTAAATATATATACAAAATTTTCAAATATTTGGATAAATATAAAAAAAAATGTTCGGTTGTAAAACTAAATTCTTACTGTATTAACGTTAACTTACAACTCGAATAAATTAAAATTAAATGGCCCTAAAAGTATGCAATTTTTCTATGAAACGTTTTCTAAAGGAATTCTTTTTCGGTTTTAAAACCCGATGCATATTGTTATTAATAATTGCAAGATATATTAGTAATTAAATTAATGTCCCCCTAGAAGTATGCAATTTTTTTAAGAGAATGATTCTAGGGACTCTAGAATGTAATTCATTTACTCTGTGAACTTCAAGTATTTAGGAGTTCACTATAATTATATGTTAAACTTTAACTATCATGTTAAAAATCAAATAAGAAAAGCAAATAACGCCTTTATTAATTTAGGAAAATTGTTCTTTTCCAGAACACTTTGCAACAATGTTAAATTGCTCTGCTACAAAACCTTAATCCGTCCAGTACTAACATATGCCTGTCCAATATGGTATAATGTTAATGCTTCTGTGATGGAAAAATTAAGAATATTCGAACGCAAGTGTTTAAGAGCTTGTACAAATTACAATAGAAAACCTAACACTAATATGCACTATTATTCAAATAAATTTATATATGATAAGGCGAACATAGTTAGAATCGACAATTTTATCATTCGTCTCATACGTAACCATATTCAAAGGAGTAGTGAATCATGCGAGAACTCATTAATCTGCCATCCATGGTACGAAGATTTTGAGTACATTAAAAACTGCCTAGTTACAGGTTTTTTGCCTCCAGAAGGATTCGTGTTTTTGGACAAACATAATTATATTGAAAATAATCAAAATATTCCGATTTTATACCACTATAAAAGAAACGCGAAAATAAAACAAATACCTTTAAATTTAAATATAATAAATATTAATGACAATGAGTTGTTTAAATATGATAAGTATATTCCTGCAAAAAATAAATTAGAAATTAAAAAACCATACTTTTGGAAAAATTTAGATGTAACGTAGGTTATTGTAGGTTTAGGTATAGGTATAAGTATTAGGTTATTTTAGTTTTAAGTTTTTATAAAACATATAAATAAAAAAAATTGGTTTTTATATAAAAAAATTTTTTCCAATAAATTCAATTATATTAATATTAAATTAAAACTAAAATATATTATG
The DNA here is from genome assembly GCA_963082915.1 of Dolichopus griseipennis. Classification (NCBI taxonomy): domain Eukaryota; kingdom Metazoa; phylum Arthropoda; class Insecta; order Diptera; family Dolichopodidae; genus Dolichopus; species Dolichopus griseipennis. The sequence continues at coordinate 66,545 of CAUJBZ010000252.1, forward strand.
TTAAAATCAAAATATCAATATTAAAACATCAAAAGAGATTATATTAATATAGTTCTAAATAAATTGTGAGAGCTGACATATTGGTCAGCCATGTACAAATTACATTTAGCATATAAGAATTCTTTTTAAGTTTTTGTTTTTGAATTGTTAAAAAATAATATAATGAATAGAAAAATAAAACACTAAAAAAAAAAAAAAAAAATGTAATTCATTTTGAATTTAAACAGTTTTCTTCTGTTAAAGTCTTATATATCAATTTTAGAAAATTTAGTTTCCGTTGCAAACGTTTAATAATTAAGATTTAAACTCTTCGAGTTGTATTTGGTAATTAAATGCAGATCTTTCCCTTGTTTTAGTTTAACACTGCCCTATCAAATTTTCTTTAAAAGTTTTAACGTTACTAATCTAATTACCAGTTCATAAATTCAAATTTTTTTTAAAATGCTCTTATAAGGACAAAGACATAGAAAAACACACATTCAAATATTCATGAAAAGACTCACTTATTAAAAACAACAACCACCAAAAAAAAAAAGAAACATAAAAATATTTCTTAAAGTGGATTTATATTAAAATTAGGTGAAATTTCAAGTTATATAAACAAATTAAAATATTATAATTTCGTGGGTGGAATTAAATCTAATTAAAATGCTCTTGAATATTTAATTTCGAAATAAAAAATTAATTGTATAATTATTTTAACTAGAAAAAAAAAAAACAAGCAGAAACGAATATTAGTAATAAAAACTTTTCATATTATTTTTTTATATACTTTAAATGTATATATATATAATTATACATGTATATTTGAGTATGTATATTTGACTATTTTGGTCACGAAAATATAATAAATCCAAATCTCAAATAGAAATAAATGTCGTTTAATACAGGGTGTTAAAAAGAGCACGATTTCTAAATTTGCAAGTAAATCACAGTTCAAGTATGTAAATTTGATGCTAGTCAAATGCTCGCTAAAGTAATCTAAGAGCCTTAATCCTAAGCCAAGTTAAAAGAAGTCCTGAATATGACCATAACTTAAAGTCGTTTAAAAATGAAAGGACAATGCTCAAATTAAAAGGAAACTTTTGAAGATAAATATGCCTTAATCGTATGACGAGGCATAGAATTAAGTTTTGAATCAATTTCGTAAATAAAAGAAATTTAATGGAAATCCGCAGCAAACTGTACGGACAAAAATAAAAAAACAATAGGACAAGGCTTTGAAGTCATAAAATAAATACAGAGTAAGAGAAACTATTTAGAACCGTAGCAGACGGTAGACAACATTAAACAGAAAATAGGATAAAGCTCCAAGCCAACTGCACAAATAATTCAAACTTTGAAATGTACAATCATAAAGATCGTAAATAAAACAATCTAAAGCCATTTCAATTCTATTTTTAAAATTCAATCGTTAGACGAAGTCTGGTTCGGATCTAATTTTTCGGTTTCCGGTCAGTTTCCGGCCTACATTCATTCTGAGATCTATAAGGAACGCTTTGCTGTGGATGCTCTCATTCGGGATTCAGTTTTTTTGAATAAAAATAAAAAAATTTGAGCATGTCTTTAAAAACCCCCCAAATAATATTTGTGCTTCCCAGACTTATTTATTATTTTAAAATTATACTTTGTCCCACTCTGTACTACACTTATATATAAAAAATAGAAAACTTTTAATATTTATATGTTGAAAAAAAAACAGAAAGAACATAAATTTTTTCTTAAAATTTTTTTTTTTCCAGAACGCAAAACAAAATATTAAGCGATGAATTTAATTTAATGTTCCTAATTTGATTTACATATCGCAAGGACTCTACTTATACCAAATATACATATTTATATATGTAAAATAAGGATAATAGGTATCAGAGATTAGCATTAAATGCAAAACAATAACAAAAACAACGATAAAATAAAAAAAATAAAAATGTAAATCAAAGACTAAAGAAAGTAAAGTAAAATGATTGCGTTCTTGAATCGTGTTATACGTGAGCTCTTTAAAGTTTAATTTGTAAGTATGAAAATAATAAAAAACATTGATTTACATATAAATAATTTTTTTTTATATACTTTCTCTTTTATATATAAATATATATGTGTGTTGACATATTTATTATATAATTATATATTACGATATTGTAAAAATGTTTATAATTTTCTTCTAAAAAAAACCAAAACATTCTTTGAATTGAAGTTTGTATAGAAAATTATTCTGAAAAAATTCGAATAATTCGTTTTTTTTTTAGTAAATGGAATTTTTTTCCAGTTGGATTGCGTGCGTTTAGATTATTTAGTTTAATTGCATGAAGTTTTGGTCTCCTGCTCCCCCTTTTCTAAATTAGTCATAAGTAATTATTAATTAAAAAATGGCATTGAAGAAAATTCAAAGTTACTTTTACATTGTGTTTAAACTTTTAATTATAATACTCTATACTTTGATTATTTTGTTCGGAAGTTATTCGTGAACTTTGTTTTTAAAATGAAAAAAAAAACCAAAAAGTATATGAGTCATCACTAGCGTCTGTTTGCCTTTATATTAAAATGTCTTAATTTAAATATTACTTGGACGCATTAAAAGTGCCTCGACAAGCACAGGACTAAGAAATACCAGAGGAGTGCAACTTTCTCCTTTTAAACGTGTTATGAATATATTTATTTTCTTTTCCAAATTTTTATTGGATGCTATGTCATGAGGGATTGTTTCCATTTAACTTAACTCAAAGTTCAAACCCAAAACATTGGACGCCAACATTTTATTTAAAATGCGACTCCATTGATAGTCGCGACCTTGTGATCATCACTTTGATACGAATAACTAATAAACTAATAAGAAATTTAAATTAAGTTTTTCAAATCATAATTATATAATTCAACAACGTATATACCTGTGTTTGTTCTTTTTACTTTTCATTAATATTTAATACCTGTATAGTGTAAAGGTCCTGTATAAAAACTCAAAAGTGTAGTCCTTTAGATAACTTTTTTTTAATATAATCTTATGCTAATTATAAACTCCCTTTTTATATTTTAATGATCAAAAAGTATAAAGAATTTCTGAATAAAATTAACCTTTCTGCATAAATTAACCTTGAATTATAATTATCTTCTTATATTGAAATCCATTTCTCTTCTCCTCTGATGTCTCAGATAAAAGTAATTCATTGGTTAATAGGTATTATGTTGAAAACTTTTAAGATAAACTTTATGAAGGTTAAGGACAACAAATTTACATTATAATTTCTAATGTGATGAATAAGTGTTAGTTGGAGTGAGGAAAATCCCATTCAGACATATCTTAATTATAAAATATAGTCAATTATCTACTTGTTAGAACGATATAAATAAATATGAGATACCCCAATATCGTAAAATAAAACTAGCAGATTTCAGACCACTCTAAAGTGTTTTCAAATGAGATAAAGTATTAAGACATACTAATTATAAAAGTTACTAGAAAAGTTACAGTTACTAAATTCTCAACGTGTTAAAACAATTTAAATGAATACGAGATACCCTAATATCGTAAAATTAAATCAGCATTCTTCCGACCATTCTCCCGAATTGAAATGAAATAAAGAAAACATATACTTCAAACAATTATTCTGATAAGTTTTATAGAAATACTTATTCAAAAAATAAACGATATAACTAAATACCCCAATATCGTAAAATAAAACCACCAAATTTTAGATGAATCTATTAGTTATTTTCAAATAAAATAAAGCTAAAATATTCTTTAAACAAATATTCTGATAAGTTTTATAGAAATACTTATTAAAGGAAAAGCTAAAAAAATAAACGATGTAACCAAACATGAAATAGTTTCCCCAATATCGTAAAAAAAAATCAGCAGATTTCAGACCACTCTATCAAAGTATTTTCAAATGAAATAACACAAAAACACACTTCAAAAAATTATTTTGATAATTTTTATATAAATACTTATTGAAACAAAAACAAAAAAATTATTACTTATCATTTAAAGAATACATATTTACATAGAAAACATATATAAAAGAAAATAAAACTTAAAGCTTGACGTTTTACACATAATATATCGTAATATAATGCAAATAAATGTCAGAAAATTCTAAATTTAATAATAATTTTTTATTGTATTTCTATAAATATTTTCTTCTGTTTTTGTTTTATTTCTATTCTAAATTTAATTTCTAGTATTGCCTTTATTATTATTTGATTGAAATCTGTATTGTATATTTTGATATCCCCATATCGTATCTAATTCACTTTGAAAAATACACAAAAAATAATACGAATCACTTTCAAGAACTTTCAATAACATTTTAATGACCTTAATCAATATAGGCACTTGATCTGGTACCCACTTAATCCTTATAATAATAATAGCTCTTCAATTTTTTTTTGTAGTTATATATATTTGTATATATGTGTGTACTGTGTTTGTAGTCTTATAATGTGGCAGTCTTGTAATATGGTATAAACAGAGAAAAATTATATATAATCAAAGGAAACTACTTCAAGATTCAAAAAAAAAATGGTAGACATAATATAATAAAAATGATAAAAGATTCTGACATTTTTATATATAAATATTTATGGAATATTAAACTATAAACTGCACACACACATGGAATAAATATAGGGAAAATTTAATTCCTTTATAAGGAAAAATTAATGTAGGGGCATTTTTAAAGAGAATATTAATATCTGAAGAATAATTGAAGAATAATTTATAATCAATGAACGATTTTATTAAAAACAATAATCATAATTTGATTCCCATATTTTTTTTAATATTAAAATTAAATTTAAGAGGAATGGAATTAAATTTATTCGATTATTTTCAAATTAAATTAAAAAATTAGAACATTCTAAGCTTCAGTGGTAATTTCATGAGCCAAATTCCCAAATAAAACATTTTTTCGAGATTATATTAAACAATGATATTCAAAGTCTATGGGTCATGAACTAGGTATTAATCAACATTTGCCCAACTATTCTGTATGCATTTTGTTTGAGAAACTTTGACCTACTGTAGTTCGTGATAAATGAGGAGGCAATTACAGACTAAAATGTAAATAACAATAAAATAGTTCAAATTTGTCCCCTTGCTCCTTTTTAACAAAGCCTTAATATACTAGCAACTAGAATGATCTCATAAAACGTCAAATTAAATCTGATTAAATTGAAGTTAAACAAGATTAATCCATTCTCCAGGCAGTGTCTCTAGACACACAGAAAGCGTTAGAAGAATATTTTTGGAAAAAACTTTTTTGAAAAAACTTGAAACATGTTAGACTTCATGTAAGCAGTCATATGGAATAATAATAAGTGCGTTAATATGTCTAATTCTTAGTAAAAAAATTGCTGCTACATGGGTCTTCGAAGCTTTAGATTTTTAACAAGCGTGACCTTTAATTTTTTATTTATTTATATAAAATCCTCTGCCATATAAAATGTGAGAGGCGAGTGGGCTCGCTCTGTATTTTACGTAAGGCATATATATATATATTATATTATTATAATAAACTAGCTATTATGACATTATAAGATGTTATGTAATCAGGGTTTGAACCCAAGATCTTTCGATTTAAAAGCCGACGTCCAGTCCACTACGCCATCCGGCGAATATGCTATAAATACAACCATTTAATTCCAATATTCATTTATTAACACAATATCTAATTATATTAAATAGTTCTAAATTTAGAAAAATATCTATTTTCTCATCCATTTCTCATTTATTTCATTTTTTAAAAATGCATTGCACCCTTTTTTTATTTGATTTTCTCTTCAGTCTGATACTATGAGCACTAAAAATATTTATAGAAGCGTTTAAAAAATTATTGAGGTGCATATGTGAATATTAAATATGCATATATAAAATTCTGCTGAACCACTTATTGTAAATGTAACAATTATTATATTGATTGATTTCTAAAGTACCATTCTTTAAATGGTTATTATAGTATAATATGTGCTACATAAAGAAATATATGTATGTAGGACTATTATAATTCTTTAATTGTTTTCAATTAATAAAAGTTCAGAAACATTTTAATGAGTTTTAAAATATTTAATCTATAAATAGACATATATAAATTTTAATATTAATTGTTTAAATTGATCAAATAGTAAGGGGGATGATAAAACAAGTATAATAGTTATGTGATAATGTTTAATAAGTATTTATTAAAAATGGTTATCAAGTTAAATTAAGCAAATTTGATTTCTTAAATAGTTTCTTTTTGGTTTGAAAACTCAATTTTTACCGTTATTAGACAAACCTACCAGTATATTTGATTAAAATTTTTGTGTACCTAAAAGTATGCAATTTTTGTATAAAAAAAATTCTAAAAGAATTTTTTAGTTTAAAACTTAATTCATACCGTTATTAACATAAACGTAATATTACAAGTATATTAAATTAATATTTATGTATCCCTAAAAGTATGCAATTTTTTATTGGAACATTTCTAAGGGCTTTAGAATGTATTTATCAATTTATTTTTGAATTTTTATATACAATAAGGCGGTTTTTACACTAACTCCCAAATTATGAAATCAAAATCATTTGGTAAATATGCAAGTTTTTTTCACCAAACCTTTGCTCTACTGCCGTACTCCGAATATGTATAACACCATCGGTTTTTACACCATATCCTTATTAAACTTGTTTTCACAATTAGATCAATCCTTTTTCTCTAAATTGACTTGCTTATGACCTGAATTATAAATGTTATAAACAAATAGTAGGCCACTTCTCTTATATTAAATGTAGGACATTTTCGATCAAATTAATTAGATCAAATATACTTCTGTCAAAAAGGACTTGAAACAATTTACATTTAACACTTGAACTCAAAGTTTTTTTAATTGTCTTTTAATGTATTCTAATTTAAATATAAGACAAATAAAGAACTATTATATACGCGTTTTGTTCAAAAATTCAAATTAAAACATTTCTATTCTATTTGAACATTTTCCATTAAAACACTTGTATCAACCAATTAAAATTAATTTATGTATCATTTTTTTTTCAAAATATTTTATTTAGTAAATGTTAGTTAAAAAAAAAAAAAACAAAATACAAAAAAAAATAAATAAATTAATTCATTAATAAAATATTTACATAAAAAATTAATATAGTAACAGAATATTCTTCTGTTTGACAATTTTCAACTGTTGGCAATTTAACTTTTAACAACCTTTTTACAACCAAAATTTTTGTATCTATTTCTTATACATTCTAATATACTATTCAAAAAATTAGATACAATATCTTAAAATCTACAGTATCTACACTAAGAGTAAGTATATAACACAGTTTCCCAAAACATATTTTATTTTTTTATATAAATATTTACAAGAGGGTGTTAATAATAAACATAACAGTAGATAGTCCCTTATTTCATTTATTATTCTTGTTCTTTTAATGTTATATATATAAAATATTATAAATAATATATATATATATATATATTTTAATAATAAAATAAATATAATAAAAAAAATGTTCTTAAATAAATTAAAATTTAAAAACCAGAAGGTTTTCTAGGTAATATCAAAAACAATATTCATTTATATAATTCCATTTACAGTTAAGTCCCTAACCTCGTAGATTATATCATAAAAAAACCCTTTTTAATATCACAATTCACACAATAATATTTAATAGACTTATTTTTTTTAAAATTCTCCTTTAATTTCAAATTATATATGAATTTTAAAATAAACAAGTTACAAAAAAAAATTATATTTAAATATTTGCATAAATTCAGGCGTAATTTTGTTTTTTTTAAACCATTTTAGATACGTAAATGGAATTGAAAATGTGTTTAGAATTAAGAAAAAAAAAAACAAAATGGTTATAAATATGTAAACATATTATATAATACATTTCAAATTTTATTAGGGAAGAACTTAAAAAAAAGAGATGGAAGTATATATAGAACGAGAAAGCAAATTTATAGTAGAAATAAAAAAAAAAGTAATGGAGAAAAGTAAGGTTTATAAAAATGATCTTTGAATAGAGAAGGCTCCGAAGTTTAGTTTTGAATAAACTTATGCTCATTCGAAAGGATCTGACCCAATTTTTCGATTTTGAACCCCATACATCTCCTAAACCATGAACTTCACATAATAGTTTTTTTTAATGACTAATCCTAATCTATAAGTATCTAACTTCTCCCAAAAATCTTCGATTAGAAGATATGAGGATTAAAAATTTTATAAAAATTGAGCTTCGCATAACAGTAAATTAAAAGACCGTATGATAACCCTTCATATTTATTTAACATACATAATAAATTATAAAAAATTACTTATAAAAGCAACTATATTTAACCGTCCTCATAAAACCCTTTTTATACCAATTTAAATATAGCATCTTTTCGAAATTTCGGCCGGCTTCGTAGGTTCATTAGGGACGGGGCTACAGATACAAAATGTTCCATGAGTATGATTATTTTACGATATCTATTCGCAGTTAAAATTTCATTTCTTTGTCTCAAAGGATGTTGCAAACACATGGATTGAGGGACGGACAGAGTGAAAATATATAGTTAGGCACATTTTATCAACTTTTTTAAAAAAATTCTAAAATGAGACGGAAATATACAAAAAAAAAAAGAGAAAAAAAATCCCTAGAAGAAAATATATATATGAAACAACAAGAACTTAAGTACAAAAAAAAAATTTAAATTGGAAATGGTACTAAATAAAGAATAAAAAACTTTCGAAAGGCGAATATAAATTTAATAATTTTATTTGTCGCATGCGACTTATGTCATGATATATTCATTTATCCGTTAACTATATACGATATATAGCTTAAGAAAATACATAGAAGAAAATAATAAAAAATGAAAATGAAATGAAAAACAAATTTTCACCAGGTTTGTGCTATGAAGAAAGATTAATTTAAAAGTTTTTTAATTTTTTTTTCTTTTTATGTTTTTTTTTATGTTTTTGTTTTTTTTTTTTTTTCAAAGTTTTTCTCAAGGAAAAATTTATTTTAAAATGATTTAATACACAAATTATGAGTTTTAACTTTATCAGAATAGAGTAAAATATATATATATGTTTTTGCAAAATTTATTTAAATATTATATAATATATACATATATATGTATATATATATGTATAAAACTTTTAATAGCAATTCACTTGAGCTTTTAATAATCAGAAAAAAAAGTTTACATAAAGTTTGAAAAATTATTTTGAAAAAATTCATAGTTTATTAAAATTAAAAACTTTTATTCGCAGTCTGTCTGATTATGATGGATAACATATATATATACATATATCTGAAGATACACGCGTTAAGCTTTTATTTTGTTAAATAACTGTAATATTTTGTACAGTTTTTCATAAGTAAGTGTATGAAGTGAGGATTATTTGAAAAAGAGGGGAACAATTTAAAGAAGAGGAACTATTTTATAAAGTATATTTAAACTATTCATTAAAATATTCGACTTAAAAAAATTCTAAAAATTTTATACATACTCTGAAGAAAATAAAATTTTTTAATAAATATTATAATAATAATTTTTTACTTTTATTAAGGCCCTATTAAAACTTATCAAGTAAAACTTATCAAGCATTATGGATTAGATGGAATTATAGAAGGAATTTTAAAAGAAAATTACTTTAGTCTTTCTTTTAAATTTGTATCTTAAAAATAAACTTAAAAGTTTTATTCTCTTTACTAAAAAAAATTTTATATTGCATGCAATTAAATAGTTTACAATTAAAATTTAATTGTATTTAAAAGATTTATTTAAAAAGTTTTAGTTAAAAAAAAAGTTTTGTTAAAAAACTTTACTTAATTTGTGTAATTGCTTTGATTTATTATATAAAAGATTGATTTATTATATTTATAAATTTTAATACATAATTTAAAAATCTTTAGACTCAAAATTTTATAGTAAGAGACAGAAGATTGAGGGGAGTTAGTACTTTGCTCAGTAGATTAAAAATCATAGACCAAGATCATATTTTGTAAATTTCGAAACGTCTAAAATCTTTTGTAATCACCTTCTGTCTTCCAAT
>CAUJBZ010000253.1:0-94722 GCA_963082915.1 Dolichopus griseipennis
GGCGGCAGCCCCCGTAATGAAAATATCATATTATTTAACATGTTTTATTACAGTGTATTAAAAAAATTAGAAACTTATTAATTTTTTTAATGAATTAGGTATCCGAATTCTTATACCATTCTTTTCATTTTAGTGTTGGATTCAAAATCTAGCTTCAATAATTGAGTTAGCGGGGGTTCGGGGGCGGCAGCCCCCTTAATGAAAATATAATATTATTTAACATGTTTTATTACAGTGTATTAAAAAAATTAGAAACTTATTAATTTTTTTAATGAATTAGGTATCCGAATTCTTATACCATTCTTTTCATTTTAGTGTTGGATTCAAAATCTAGCTTTAATAATTGAGTTAGCGGGGGTTCGGGGGCGGCAGCCCCTGTAATGAAAATATAATATTATTTAACATGTTTTATTACAGTGTATTAAAAAACATTAGGAACTTATTAATTTTTTGAATGACTTAGGTATCCGAATTCTTATACCATTCTTTTCATTTTAGTGTTAGAATTTGTATCAATTTTACTATATGGCTTTATTTCGTAAAATTTTAGAAAATGATATGGCTTTATTTCGCATTCAAATGCGAACAACCTGTTCGCCCAACCAACGAAAGGGCCCAACGAAAGGGCTAAATAAAACGTTATACAGGTTGTTGGAACAGTATAAGCGTAATTTTATATCCAACTCAAAACCCTGTCAATCTTCAAAATCTTAGTATATAAATATTCTGGAAAAAGCGTATAATTTTGACTTTATAACCAACTCTAAGGTCCTTTCTAATTATACTTTACATACATATAAATACCTCAAAAATCTTCTAAACAAAACCCAACTCAATATTGTATCAAACTATAAAGTACATTCTTAAATTTTAAAATAAATATTTCAAATGGAAAACAAAAAGGCAAAATAAATTTATGACAAATAAAGTATGAAAATGTATTTTTTAATAAAATTGTTGCGTCATTTTTGCATTTATGTTCTCTGGTGGGGCTATTTGTCAACATATGCCATACTTATTATATACCGTTGGAAAGAGTTTTAAGAGACCTTTCTAATGGTATAATAATAATACAGGGTGTTTTTGAAAATTTCACAGTTATAGTAGTTTTTTTGAAAGTTGGATTTTTTTTTTTTTTTTTTTTTAAATTTTCACTTTAAATTGCAATATCTCAAAAATGGTAGCACCGATCCAGATGAAACAAGATGTTTGTGAAAGACAATATCATGCCCTACAATATTGTAAGATGTTGGTTCCAGTTTATGGACTAACAGGAAAAATATAACATTTTAATAAAAATGCTACAAAATCTTAGGAACATTTTGTAATGCATTTTTCGACTACTAGATGGCGCCATCGCCACTAATGGTATATATATTCGGAAACTTTGAGATATTTAGTACCGTTATGTGATGACGTCATCTTGATAGCTCACAACCCCTTTCCGGAAGTTTCACCATAAATATGACTTTCTTATCGGAAAGACTGATGCAGACGTATTAAATTCAAAGTTTTCCATTATTTAATTTGAATACCAAATTCTTAATTTCATTCTAATATTTAACATGACTTTTCCATGAATCCTATCAACAATATCAATGAATTACCTTAATTACTTCTTCATCAGACGCTTTTTATCGCCTTATATTCTCTACTCATCTGACATTTTAATATCCAAAAAAAATATATTAGACTTAAAATAGAGAAAAATGCATACAACAGGCCTGGAACCAGTCTTAAACGCGCCGGGATATCCCTATGAACTGCAAAACACAGTTATTAACCTTATAAATTATACTATTATAACCCAAAACCTCACTCAACTTAGCCATCGCTGTATGTTGGTTTTCTAAAGGATAAGCCTCTATACTTAGTTTCCTTAACATAATTACCTTAAATTCTGTTAACTTATCTTAAAATCCCTTTAACAGTATATATAGTACAGAAGAAAAGATTATAAGTTCCTCTGGAGGAAAAAATAGAATTTATTCCGTCCAAACAAAAACGATTTAAATGAAATTTGGAATGAATGCTTTTTTTCGTAAAAAGTAAAGTTAAATTCGGAAATAAGCCAAATCGGACTTCGGGATCGGGAGGCTCCCATACAAAAACACCAAATTTTTCGAGAAATCACGAGTTCTAACTTTCGGAATAAGTTCAACCATGGTACATAGACTATTTGTGGGTAACCATTAAGAGTAACTTTTATACATTGATGCTACTATCATAGAGTCTAGAGATTCTAGGAGTTCCGGAAATGTCAAGTTCTAATAATTCATCAAAAGCTCAACCTATTTTAATGAAATTTTGTATGAATGCTTTTAAACTGTTCTTTATCAAAATAAAGAACGGTTTCGCAAATGATAAAAATTTGGCCACGGAATCGGGGGAGGCACATCCATATGAAATAACTAGACTTTAAAAAAAATATTAACAGACTTAAGATACTTTCAATAAAAACCACATTAAAGAAGAAAAGCTTATACAATCCAACTTGGATTATTTCCCCGTTTTTACATCCTTGTCCTCGAAAAGAACGTATATTTATATCAAATATCCTATTTTTAAATTTAGTTTAAAAATAGCATGGTTTTGGTTTCACATTTCCCAAACAAACTCCTAAGCGTTGCAATGGTTTGTTATCAAAAAGTCTAATAAAAAATTAGCTGAATTTACATTAGATTCAGGAGCCTGGGTGGTGTAGTGTGAAAGCATTTTGCTTATCAAATTAAGGATGTGTGGGTTTGATTACCGTACAGATCATATAATACCCCATTGGTGACGAAATATAATTTAAAAGTAAAATAAATAACATAAGTATAAATAAAATTACTTATAACTTAATAGAAAGTATTGGAAGAGGATACAATGGGTCGCTAAACCTACGTGTAAGGATGGCACATGTTATTTCCCATTAGAAATCAAGGTTAGATTCGGAATAATATAAAATATTAATTTCACACCAAGGTAAATTTAATTAATTTGAAACAGTTTCTCTTTTGTATCTTAGTTTTTGTTGCAGAAGGTTATCTGAAAATCTTAAAAGTCATACAGATCCTGCTATAAGCATTCTATGGTAATATTATATGAAAATACAAAAAAATTAAAACTTAAAAATTATAAAACTAAATAAAGTTATAATTTAATTAAAATTTCTTGAAAAAAATTAAGATTCTGTTATTAAAAAACAACAAGTTAAAGTTCAATTATACTTTGAAATATCAAAATATTTGTTATTGTTGTTGTTGTTGCTGTTGTTGTTAATATTATAAAACTTTACTTAATCTTTTATTTTGTTATAGGCAAAACTTTGTATAACTGTGTTAAAAAGAATAATACATATAAATTCCAAGGATATTTTTTTATGTGTATCCTTTTTCATTATCACACTTTCTTTTGTTTTACCCTTTCTTATACGTATGCTAAGAATAGTATCGTAATCGTAAAAAGTTGGATTTTTCGAAAGCTTTGATAAAGCTCAATATTGATTTAACTATGTCAATCTCCCAAAATTTCATTTTTCCTATTTGTATATGTTAAGGGCCTGCTAAGTTATTTCGATTTCGAAAATGTATTTCCGTACATATTTTAGTACTCCTTAATGCCTCCGGATTATATTTTCGTACATATTTCAAAGAATCTATTAAAAGGGGGACTGCTGCTCCCAAACCCCCTTTAAACAAATTATTGAAAACCATATTTTGAAACCAATTCTAAAATCCATATATATATCCATATATATATATATATATATATAAAACAGGATCTTATAAATTTATGATTTTGTGGATATTCAAAGAGTCGACATTTTCTCATTCAATATTTTGAAAAGTCGATATTTAGCACAACCGACATTTTCGGAAAAAAAGTTGACATTTTGCCAGTCGCCTTAATGGAAGTCTGGTAAGAATACCATATTTTAATGTATTAATAAATATTTTATATGAAGTACTTGTAATTAAGTTCGGATAGTACTTGTAAGCAAGTTCAATTGCCTATAGACTATCAGAATTTTATAACATAAAGCAAACAAAGGCTCCTAAATTTGTCGTTTAATTAAGGCTTTCCTTTCCTAAAATAAAATTAAAAAGCCCTTTTAAATTTAACTAAATAAAACTTTTATGTCAACTGAAGGTTAATAGGAGTACTTATACTCAATGGATATTAAAATTCCTCAAAAAAAAATTAAGAATATAACATTTGTTACGCATTTATATCCATAGAATATAACGGTAGAATCCCCCGAGTTTGTTTTTAATATTTTTTTTTTTAATTAAATCCAGGTTCTTTTCCGTTACTTTTTTTGCTATTATATTTTTAACTATTGTGTGCAACAAATAAAGTAAGAAAGAGAGAAAAGATGGTTTAACTATATTGTGCACAATAAATGTAAAGAATACATATAATAAACACTCACTTGTAACTTGTGATATTCCCATTTTATTATTGGGAGAAAATTTTGCAAATTCGCATGAAAAAAAATGAAATGACGAAATGTTAAAAATGTTGTAATAACATATGTAGTTATACTCTATTGAAATGAAAATAATATGTTATGTACACAACATGAACCATTATGTTTTGTTTGATTAAAACATGAAGATGAATCAAATAGTTATAAAAAAAATTGAAAACTTTGAAATCGGTCACTCAGTAATACCCTACACCTGACAAATTCGATTGATAGTAACTTGAACCTATTTTTAAAGTACTCACATATTTCAATAAGATAAAGCTAAAAGGACGGAACTACCTTGCACCAAATTTTAATTTTTGAAAACAAGATATGCAGGTAAGGTTGAAGGAGGCGTATAGCAGCTATCAGAAGTCAATGACTCAGTGGCACCCTACATTTAACAAATTCAATTGATAGATACATGAACCCACTCTTCAACTCTCATATCTCAACAACATAAGGCAAATAGGACAGAACTACATTTTTCCAAATTTGGTAATTTCGAAGATATGTTGGTTAGGTCTAAGGGGGCGTATAGCAAATTATCGGAACAACTATTTTCATTCCTCTCAAATTCCGGAAGAAAGCAGGACAAAATCCTCTTGTATCAAAATTTCAAGTTTCAATTTTGTAGATACACTTAGAAGATCTTGGGAAGCGTGGGATAGGTACCCAAAACACCACCATAACTTATTTGAAAATTTAAGAACATAATGGAAACAGAACAGAACTACCTTGTACTAAGTTTTTAGTATTTTTATTTTTTGAATTATAGTGTTAAAGGACGGAGACATATCGCTAAATCGACTTGGGACGCGTCGCTAAACAAAATATATATACTTTTCTTTACCTAACTTTTTTCCTTTTGATGGTTACAAACGCCATACCAAAGTTCATATACCCCTTTACCTATTTTAGGGTATCTCTATACCTCTTTAGGGTATAACAAACATTAATTATGATCCCGTAAAAGAAAGGTTTAAAGTAGCAGGTATTACTCACAAGCTATACAACTTTTAAAGGAAGTTAATATAAGAGATGTGTAGTATTTTTAATTCTCCCTTGTGATATGGTTTCTTACTACAAAATCTTTTAGATTAAAAATTTTCGAAATTGATCAAAATCTTTTAAATCTAAAGAACCTGAGCTTAATTCCGAGTCAAATGAAACCCAGAAAGGTCATTTAAACCTGTAAATTTAATAAAAAATTCCAAAATAGAGTTTGAAGAAGAATTTCCCCTGCAATTCCTATTATTTAAAAGAATGAGTAGGGAAATGAGAACAGTGTATAACGGATGAATGAATGAATGAATGAATGGAATATGATGTACGCTATTATTGACTAGTTGCGTATGAGTGAATCTAATTATTTTGAAATAGAATAGGTTTGATGCTCTCAATTAATTTCTCAAAAAATACACAGTCAAGAAATTTAAAATAAAATAATTTCTCAAAACTCTTTAAATCTAATCAAATACAAGCATACAAACAACTTTAATCCTTAAGTATATAATAATTAAATACTTAACGTATTCAATGTACACATACACATAAATCAACATAATACACATAATAATTTAACGAATGCGGATTCTCTTGCAAGCAATTTAATTCCACATTACATATTTAAAAAATAAAAACAACAAAAAAACAACCATTAAGTAAATTTATAAAATATTATAATATTATAAATGTTAAATATTATGTATCTTGTATCTGCAGAATTTTTTCTGAAAATAAACTATATGTTAATATTCTTGTTTTTTTTGTTATTATTTTTTTTATTCTATGAAGATTAAACACAATAACATTTACAACCACAATGAAATTTGTATGTTGAGGGCGGGTTACTACTTACTGTGAAAAGTAATGCATAATATTTACTGTTATTTACTTTTTTTTTTTATGTTTATTTCTGAAAGACAAAAAAAAATGAAACAGGGATTTTTTTTTGCCTTACTGCAACATTTTTACCTTTACTACCACCCACTTTTGGTGGTGGAGGAAAGAGGAACAGAGTGTAAAGTTGGTTATGTAAACAATAAGATACCCGCATAAAAATAGAAAATAAAAATATATCATGCGATTTATTTAAAGCGATTTTATTTTTAATATATATAACAGTTATATTAGTAGCACTACAAGCTGGTTTGTTAGAGTAACCGAATGCTCTTGTATCTAATCTCAATATTAAAATTTACTATTTCAGAAATCTAAATTACGAGATAATGAATTTAAAAATCTTATAACAGATGTACGAACCTATGGTCTAAGACTAAGTCAATTTGCAAATCTTTTTAAACACATAGCTTAACTTTTTTTTGACAAATTGTGAGATACCAAACTTAATTAGACTCTTTCTTGTGTGCATCTATTCGAACGTCTTGCATTTAAAAGAACATAATTTTGTGCAGATGTTAAACATAAGCCTAACATATTTGGTAAGATCCTATAAAATATCTTTAAATAAAATCGCAAATTCTTCCAAATCCGTATCTTTGAAACAACATAATGCTCCAACAAGTCCCTCACTTAAGTCCTGTTCAAAAAGTGAGTGGTTTTGGAGTGCTAAAATCGCACACAACCGAAAGGAAAACCCCACAAAGTTCCCCGAGTGGCTATTGAAGTTTTCCGATTCCCTTGAAAAAAAAAACTAAACAATTCAGTCACACCACGATTTATTAGATATGGTCATTTTAAAAATTGAAGTTGTATAACATGTGCTTGAACCTAGGCAAATTCTTCAATTTCAAAAGTCAAGATGATTTTTGCGTATATAAATGATAAATTTGAGATTCCTAGCCCTTTTAGTTTGAGAATTCTTTAGATTAAGAAGGGCGAGCAGATAAATGAACAGTCCTGACTTAATCAACTCACTTTCGACTCTGATCCAGCACTCGTGACTTAATGAACTCACTTTCAATTCTGATCCAATTCATACATTAAAGTCTCTGCCAACCTCTTCATATTTATAGTGTTATAAACGTTATACCAAATCAATTATACCCTTACAATTAAATTCATATACGGATACAAAAAATAGAGGGACGAAAAATAAATAAAAAAAAAAATAAAAAAAAAGGTTAATGATCTTTGGATATAAGCTGATGATGATAGATTTAACTTTTTCATTTCATTTCCTTGCTTTTCCTTGTTTTTCCATTTTTATTATTTTCTTTTTTGTACCCCCTTAAATTATTTTTATTTGCAATTTGATGTATCTAGTAAAATTTTTTATATATATTTGTACAAACTATGTATTTGTATATGTATACATAGTTTGTTCATTTCAATTTTACCTTAAGAATAAATGTCACTGTTATTTTTTTTTTTTTTTTTTTTAACTGTAAATAGTTAATTTTCCACTTACAATAAAAAAAAAAAAAAACAAGGCGATAAAAAATGAAAAAAAAAAAAAATATAATATTAAAGTAACAATATTCCAGGCCATAGGAATTTTTCATTTAGTGGATTTAATTAAATTAAAAAAGTGCATTTGGTTGTGAAAATCAAAAAAAAAAAAAAGAAAAGAGAAAAAAAATGTCTCCATAACTAAAGAAAATTTTCAAGCCAGCGTAAAAATTTGTTATTTAAAAAAATGTACATATATAAATTAACAATAAATAATTGGAAAAAAAGTAAAATCATTTGTAAATAAAATAAATAAAAAAATAAACATTTTCATATTTAAAGTATAAAAAAATGTTGATTAAAAGGAGCCCATATTTAAGAAAAAAAAATTGAGTAACAAGAGAATATTGTGCAATTTTATATTTTTATTAACATCAAAAAATCTGTTATTGAAATGAGGGTTTCATTTTATTTAATTTAGGTTACGAATTGAATTTATTGCAGTTTTCTGAAATTAATCGTGTTTTTGAAAAATTTAAGTATCTAGATTCTATGTTATGTATTATTTAATTAAAATTGGTTTATTCCAGTGGTTTCAATAGCAATGGACCTTATTGAAATGTGTTTTCAAATTAAGTATGGACTGTTGTAGAAGAAATCTGGAGCGCAAAAATATTAAATAATTCAGATTTTTAAAATCCTGTTTTTTAAAAACCAGTTTTTTAAAACTACTTTATTTTAATTGAAACTTGTTGGAAATCTAGCTTTGTTTTAATCTGTTTAATAATTGAGTCATCGAAACACAGGCTAATTAGGCAAGTTAAAAAAATATGGGAGCGCTCAGAAAGCAGATCTATCATAATCCAGATTTTTAAAATTATGTTTTTTTTTAAACCAGTTTTATTAAACTACTTTATATAATATCGAAACTTGTTTCTTTAAAGTTAAAGAAATTAGGCAAGTTATAAAAAATAAAATAGCGCCCAGAAAGCAGATCTACCATAATCCATATTTTTAAAATTCTCTTGTTTTAAAACCAGTTTTTTGAAAACTAATTTTTTAAAAACTGCCTTATTTAAATACCAATCCTTTTTACATAAGCAGATTTTTTTCTTAAATTTTTTACCTATATTGATTTGTTGCGAGGCAAGGCAATTAGACAAGCTGAAAAAACAGGGGAGTGCTCAGACAACAAATCTTACATAACCCAGATTTTTAAAATTCTGTTGTTTTAAATCCAGTTTTTTTAAAACAGGATCGAAACTTGTTATAATTTCAGATTTTTTTTAATTTTTTTCCTTTAAGAGCTATTACGAAACAAGGTAATTAGGCAAGTCAAAAAAAAGAAGAGCACTCAGAATGAACATCTATCATACAAAATTTCAAATTAAATTTTTTCAAAACCAGTTTTGCAAAACTAAAAAACTGCTTTATTTTAAAATCGTCCAATATCGTTCAAAATGCAGATTTATTTTAAATTTTTGATCTGTAAGAGTTTGTCGCGAGCCACAATTTTAAGAAACCAGTTTTAGAAAACCAATTATTTTAATAAAATTTGTAAAGATAGTCCAGAGTTAAACAGACATATATGTAGTTCAAAAATATATAAAACAAAATCTAAATTCAAATTCTTATATTAGATTACATCAAATGATTTAATACATGGAATCGACGAAGTAAAATTTGGAATCAGCCAATATCAAAAGCTATAACTAAGCTTGATATCTAAATCATTTGTCTTAAAAAACCTATAAAATCCTATTGTACGATTTTCTATAGTTCTAATAGTTATATTTTAAATTTACCGCATTCAATCGATTGTAATAAAGTTGAGTAGCTCAAGTATCTATAGTAGATGAACATTCGAGATACTATAATTGAACGAATCATTAACATTTAAATAAAAAAAAAAAGTCATACAGAATTAAGAGGGTTAAAAAAATGTTACAAGAAAAAAAGAACAGTCCATTTTTAAATAATATTCGAAAATAAATAAACGGGTCAGGTAAACTGATTTCTGTGTTAATTACATTTTAATATAATATAAAAGTTACCTTGTTCTTTTTTTATTGCATTGCAATTTTTTTTTTATTTTTATCCAGCCGTGTTTAAATGTTTTTTTATTTAATTAATTTATTTATTTAATTTTTATATATATATTTTTTTAAAATTAGTGTACTGCGGCAAAATATAATTTAATTGGTCATATAAGAGTATTCTTAACATGTTAATAATATATATTTAATAACAGTGTTAAATTTAACTAGCGGCAAATTTGAAACTTCTTATATTCGACGGTCAATTGGATGCAGTGTGTCCTTAGATAATTAATATTTTCAAAATAAGATAAAATAGATTGTTAGAAGATTCCATTAAGTAGATTTTTTTTGGAAGGGTTCCGACTTTGAACCTGAACTTCACATATATTTTTCTTAAATTTTTCAATTCTTGTATTAATAAGCCCTTCCTTGAAATTCACAGGTATCAAGTTCATATTAAATAATATATTGTATGTTCTTAAAATTAAAGATTAAGTCCCAATATTTCGTTCAGTGATTTCCAGGAGAGTTTTGGTTAATTAAAGTCTAACAATACTGGAGAAGTTAGAGAGGCCAGGCTTCTAAAGCTTACAGGCTAGAAACAATTTGTAAAACGCTCTTTGTGGTAAATTTATTTCTACCGCTTCGATAATACTAAAATACATATGATGTATGTATGAGTATATGTGATCAAATTTTTTATGCGTTCATTTTAGTATATTTAAGGCTCCAAGGATCTCCATTTTAGTAAATTCAAAGATCTCTTTCTTTAAAAATTTAACTTAGAGCAAAGTTTTGAAATGCGGAACTCTAATATGGTTTTGAATGGTGTTCAAGAAAATTCCTTTGTTTATTAAAATTTCAGATTGAAAATATTTTTAAATACAATACTATAAACCTTTTATAGTACTTTATACAACCTTTTCCCGTATAGTTTCCAACCCCTTTCGAAGTCCATATTTTCAAATGTTTCTGTTCTGTATTTAAGTACATATATATAAAACTCTTGTCTTATATAATTGGTATACTGTAATTAAGAATGTAATAAAATTTATAGAACCATGAAAATATCAAATATACATATATTTTTGCAACTATACTATACATTTATAATTTTTCGTGCAGTTTCGAAATTTTATTACGTTGATATAGTGATAAATAATGGTTATTTAAGGTTCATTAAATTTAAAATGTAAGTAAACATATTTTCCGAAAAAATTTTCAAAAATATAAATCCATTAAATTTATTTTATTGCTTTAGCGTGTTTTTCATTATTAATATAAAATATAAATACAATAAATAGTCGGAATTAAATTTCGGAACTTTTTTAATATACTTAAGTTAACAAATGGAACTTAGCAAACAATTAAGTTTTTAAACACATAATATCTAATTTCAAATGAAAATTAGAATTTTGAAAAGTTTTTAAAACATTTCGAGAAAAAGTTATTGCAATCAAATAGATATTGAGTAAACTAATTTACTACTGAATCAAATTAAAACCTCATCATTAAAGATTTAAGAGATACATATTTCTAAATTTTGACATTATTAAGCTTTATTTAAGCTACAAAAGGTTGGAATGTCTAATAGTTCTATAGTTCTGAAATAGTTCTGAAATATGAGTACTAAATTAATATACATTAAATCCTTAATTCTCGAATTTTAAAAATAAACCTATTGATATAGATACCTCTTCAAGGTGGAACATTCATACAAATCAAACCCTTTTCACGAAGAGAAGTGTTCTAAAGGAATACAATTAAGAAATTGTTCCTAAAACTATTGTAATTTGGCTGAGTTAGTAGGTACTATTAGAGTTTATAACCCTGTCATTCATATCAATTAGAAGTTTTCTTTTGGAAAGGTGGTCTAAGTTCTCCATTCTAAAATATAGAGTTTGGGAAACCTTTTTGAAGAATTTTTATTCAATTGCTTGAGCATCAAAATAAAAAACAGATCATTAATATTGTTCAGTCAGAAAGTACTTGATGATGGATTTTGGGTTGGTGACTTTATCCACAATAAACAAAATCCATAATGATTTTTGCCAAAAAAAAAATCTACTGAATAAAAAAAATTATTATGCCCTTTTCCAGAATTTCCAAAATATAAAATTGCATTTATTTAAATTTTTATATTTATTTAAATTTTGGAAATGGGCCAATTTGAATTTTGAATTTATTGATTTTTTTTTTCGGTTTGTGGATTAAGTCACCAACCCTTGATTTTTTAATAACTTTTTCTGACCCTACACGTTCCAATGCTCGTTCCCAAAAAAATTACTACCCATTACTATCATCCCAGAGCCTCTAATTATTATTTTAAAAAATAAAATTCATTCAGGTAAAACAGGTTAACATTTGCATCATTATTTAAACTTTGAAGAAATAATTCAATAAAAACAATTCCAAGTACTTAAACCACACTCACTTAAGTACTTATTCAAGTAATATCAGTTATCTTTCTTATCAATTCTATTTAGAACTTAACGTTTCAATAAATTCAATTTCTTCATTTTATTGCAACCCCCCCTTCTACATTCCAAATTTTAATTAAAAAAATTTCATTCCAGAAAGAAATACACAAAATTAAATGTCAACATTAATTTAATTATAATTACTTTTTTTTTTCAAACTTCACTTATTCTGAAATTTCAGATAAGAACATTGTAATAGAGTGTTAAAATGAAATAAAATGAGAAAACAGATATAGATACAAATACAAATACCAAATACCCTGAAAACATAAAATTTACCTTAAAACTTAATAACATTTCCATATCTTCAATGTTAAAAGTGAATCAAAATAAAAAAAAATTCAAATTCTTTTACATGTTTCTATATATGTAACTTTTAATAGATATTAACAAAGTAAATAAATGAAGATTTGTGTACTATTATATATATATATATAAATGTATCAAGATGTATCTACATATGAATGACTACAAAATATTTAGTAAATAATGAAAACCTTAAGCTATTTTTAATTGCATTCTATAACAACCTTGGTCATTTTACACTTCCATAAATTATAGTAATCATTTTAACATAATTGTATATATATATATATGATACTTGTATCATCTGTACTGTATATATTTTATGGTGAAAATTATCTCAACCATAAAAATTTTCCAGACATGCATGACATACATATACAAAAGGTGTAGTGACATTCACATATTTTTATGTATACACTTAAGGGGTGTTTGTAATTTAAGTCAATTTAACATTGAAAATATCTTGAAATAAAAAATAAAAATTTAAGAAATAACATAACATTATGTAGCTGTATATAACATATTATGCTTTCACTTAAATTTAAAATTACAAAATAAATTTAAAAAAAAAAAAAAATTGTTTTACTACATATACACTCGTATATATTTTATTTAATTCTTTTTCTTGTATTGCAGCAACATTTAAAGAGTTAAACGATCTGAGTAAATTTTTTTTTTACATTCTTTTTAAAATAAATAAAACAAATACAACTCTCCTCTTCCTCATATAACTCTCTTTCTCTTCTTCTCTAAATTCTACTCATTCTTAACAGAAGTTATGTGTCTGAGAAAAAAAAAGCACATATTTTTTGTAAATGACCATAAAGTCCATGTAATAAAAATTACACTCTCTGAACACTGAACATAAAAATTAAATCTGTTCCGGTCATCATAACAAAAAATTTTCAAATTATTATTTTTGTTTTTTTTTTTGTTGTTTTTCTATTCTTTTTTTCTCAGTAGCTTTTTTTTTTTAATTTTATTGTATTTGTAAATTTAACATACAAAAGTTTAGTGTTATTTCTTAATACATAATATGACGTTGAGAGTATCACTGAGTTGCAATCTTCAACATGTCATAAATTTGTAAATTTTTTTTTTTAATAAATGTCAAACAAACATTTTTATATACCATGATATATTGAACATTATGTTGCCATTGCGACAAACTGGAAAATTCTTTAAAAATTGTGTAAAACTTGAGATAAATTTTATGTTTTTAATTTATGTATTCATATGATGTTCTAAAATTTTTTTTTGACGTGCACGGTTTTGAAAAATTATTATATGAGAAGTAGAGAACTAATTGTCAGATTCATATACTAAAGTTTTTGAAGGTAAAGGTAATAGAATTTTTCAAAAGTACTCTGTAAATGTTAATCTTGTTACATTGTAAAGTTTATATAAAACTGAGTTTGAACTTAAATCTTACTTTTTGAAACAAAGATTGAATTTGGAACTTATATGATTAACAGGAGGCTTCTGTTTAAGTTTTAAGAATTTGACCGGATTTGGCAATTAAGGCATATGTTTTCTCATTATTGAATTAAAATACTTGAAATAATCTTCATTTATCTTCTTTTAGGCTAGAATTGTTTTTTATGTCAGGAGCTTACATAATTACATCGGAAGTAAACCATTGTTCCTATGATAACATTTGGAAAAATCTATTTTTACCTTTTATTCAACCTCAAATGCAAATATTTTAATAAAAAATTTTCCGGTTTTATGTACAATATGTTTTTATTTCAAAAATACAAATACAAATGCATATACACATTTAAATATATACAAATACGTATTACAAGTTCAAAATATATCTCGGATTACCAAATATGGACATTCATTTGCCTTAAATTCTTTTTGAAAAATATTTTGAAAATTTACTTATAAATTTAACTTCGTCCATCTTTCAGTGTGTTCTGAAAGATATTTCATTAAATGATATTTCAAAAGTGGTAGAACATTTTTTTACTAAAACCTCTTTTTTACCAGGGTTGATAGAAAGTATCGAACGCAGCCAAAAATCGCAGTATAAGGTTCATCTGGATAGTGTTGGGCTTTAACAAACTAAAACCCCACCGTCTTTTTTTAAAACTACATTAAATACATACGTATCATTTTGTTTTCAGGATCAGGAATAGAAAAAGAAATCCGGAATAGGATTTGAAAATTGGGATTAAGTTGGATAAAGAACACAATTTAAAGGGATGTCATGAAGATGGATGTTAATGTTCTTCTGAAACATTTGAGGATCGTACATATAAACATTGTACCAATTTTGGGAAACATGTTTACGCTGAAGTGCAAATAAAATATTTTATTGTCCTCACAAACCATTGCCCTCACAAAATTCTTAGAACCCTAAGAACGAGTCTAATTAATAGGGAGAACATTTTGGGGAGAAAAAACGTCAAAATTATTAAAGGCTCAAAACAATTAAGCATGAAATGTTAATCATTAAAAAAATTATTTTTAGATAGCATTTTGTTTTTGAAAGTTAAGCTTTTAGCTTTTAAGCTTAACTTTTAAAGCTTTTCTTAACTAATCCAAATTTTAATGTAAAACTAAAATTAATAACTTAAGTCATCACAATCCTAGAGTACTTTTTATTATCCTTTTAAAGGAATGTGCTTTTTAAAAGCTCTTTCTTTACGTACTGCCTAATTTCATCCAAGGTTCATAAACACAGAAAATTATAAAAATCAAAAATTATAAAGATTTAAAAATAAAATTTTCATTATTTTACCCATAATTTTCATCTCAATATTTATAAACTTTTATTCTTTCACTTAATTTAAAATAAAAATTTTATTAAATTTTAATTTTTCAAATAAAGCCTTCACGCTTTAAATCCTTGTAATCCTTCTTTATAACTCCAAAAAGAAAATATTTGTGAAGCCCATTGCAATATGAATAAAAAAGAAACGAAAATAAAAAAGCAAAATGACAAAAAAAAATAAGAAAAGGATAGAAGAAGGATATGACAACAACATTGGATTGACTTTTTGTAGTCCCAGATGTCTCTAATGGTCAGAAGGTGAAATTATAAAATTTTCTGTCATTTTTCTCTATCTCTCCCTATCTCTTTCTTTATTTTGTGTTGTTTTTTTTCTTCTCACTTATTATGAAAAAAGTTCTGTTAATTTTTTTTGCTTTTTTTTGTTAATCCTTTAAGGAAAATAAGTATTCTAACGACTTTCATTTCTTTCACTCAATTTTTACCTTAATTTATGTATAAATGTGGTGACAGGACATAGAGGCGATGGTCATTTTTATTATTTATGTAATTTGTGGATTATTGTAAGACTGGAATAAAAAAATCTAATAGGGATTACAAATTTAAAGAAAGTCTTGGATTAGTATTAGATCAGTGAAGACGCTTGTAACTTGAACAAGCTGCAATGCATGCAAAGGTATAAAATAAAATTAACAGATACAAAAATATTTGGCATTGTTTCTAGCAATTACCCTATTGAATTGTCCTTTAAGAAATCGTTTCCAATGGATTCTAAAGCTTTGATCAGTAATTGGTACTCAAACAGGTTCAATTGAATTGAATTTCTTCCTTTAACCAACTACAATCCAACACAAGGAAGGATTTGGAATTTATTTGATTAAGAGAGACTTTAGTTTAAATTTTAGGGGAGGATTTGACAATTAAGGCATATGTTTCCCCATTATTAAATTATTAATTTTAAAATAATCTTCATTTATCTGCCGTAGTATTCAATGAATACTAATAGTATCTCCACCTTGATAGAAAAACCCATCTTATAATTTGAAATTTACCAAAGAGAGTTTAGGTAAAAATACAGGTTAATTTTGAAATTTCCTTCTAAATCCCCTTTAGGGTCCCATTTTTCTCCAAATCCTTCTCTCTCCTATTTATCCAAACCTACAGTTAATTTAAAGAAAGGAATCCTTTCCAAGCGTTTGGAAAGTGTTTAAAAAAGTGGTAAATTACAATTTTGTCTATTTAATAGGACGTTTAGTAATTGGTCTTACATTCTATCACCTTAAAAGTTCAGGGATGGAAAAACAACACCTTTTTTCACTTGCAATTTAATAATAGTTATGTTTAAAATGATTTTCAGGATGGAGATTCAAGCAAAGACCGTCCAAAATGGATAAGACTAAAAGCTAATTAAAAATATTTGAAAAGATTTAAATAATAATAATTGCATAGACCAATTGTATAATAAATAAGTATAAACCCTTTTTTGGAAAAACTATTTTACAGGACGGGGTCATTTTTGGTTTTTTATTTTAATTTCAACTGGCAGATACAGAACCAAATGATAAAACAAAATTATGGAGGAAATTATAGGAACAAAACTATGGATAGACAATAAAAGCATTCGAGAAATCTAAGGAAAAATAAGATAAATAGTGATATATCCCATAGATATTAAAATATATTTTTAAGAACAATTTATAAATCCCTTAAAAAAATATAATTATTTTAGTAAATTTTTAAATTTGATAAGTATATAAATTATTATTATATTTAAAAATAAGTAATATAAACTTACTCTAATTTTTGTAATCCACTTGCAGTTTTACATCCAGCACGTTCCATAGTTCAAACATTCAAATATAGTGAATGAAATATTATTTTGTTAAAATGTTTGCGTTTATTGAAGTTTTTCACCCAAAAACAAAACGTTTACGAATCCTAAAATTGAAAAAAAAATTGATTTAATTATTTTAATTATAAATTATATACTAAATAAAGTATGAACTAAATATATAAATAAAATATAATTTATATTCTGAAAAAAGAACTTTAAAATGGTTTTATTGTTATAAAATTGTCTTACAACATAAGTTATAAAATTGTCTTACAATATAAAAATAAATACTCTTCTCATGTGAACTTGAACCTTGTTCAAATAAAATTTGTCTATTTTTAAATTAATTTGGTCTTTAAATACTTCAAATCCAGTAGTCGAATCAATATATTTAAAAAAAAATTAGTCACAGATTTTAAAATGACTCTATATCTTAGGACCCAGGAATCCGAAATGACATAATTTGAAAAATCTATTTACTCTACCTAATCTACAATCTCTAGTAAAAGCTGAAAATAATTGACACATTAATTTTTAGCGGTTACTTATTAGGCCGGCATTAAGACTCTCGAACTTTTTTAATTTTTACAGCTGTATTTGGGTTCTACTATAAAAAAAAGACGAAATTAATTTGACAAAAGACCAATTTCAATTTGATAATGATGATAATAAAATCGAGACCTAGATTATAGTTTTCTTATGAAATTTTTTTTAATCGGTAATCTAAAAGTTTTTGAGGGACTAAATACGTCCTAAAAAATTTGTACAAGACATCTATTTATACCTTCTATTGACCCATATGCGCTTATACATATCAATTAATCGAGTATTAACCAAAATTAAATTTTCATTAACAAGAAGCTTCCTAACTAAAAATATCTAAGACTTAGTATCAAAATATTAAACCCTACATATTTGTACTCAAACCTTTTCAAATCGATTGTTTTAATTGACTTTAACAACTCCCAACATTAATCTCAAATTTTTGTTTAAATAAAATCAAAATAAAATCTGATAAAAATCTTCTTAATTAATTTCGAAAATATTGTAATAGTGTTTCAGAAAAAATTTGGAAATCAATCCGCAGAAAAAATCAATCCAACAAATGCTGCAATGGTAAAAACGCTGCCTTTCATGTGGAGAGTCTCGAATTCAAATCCCGGTTAGTATTATAAAATCTGCAAACTTAAATAAAAGTCACTGAAAAATAAATTAAATAATTTAAAAATTTTATTAAGTTTAAATTTTCGGCAATATCTATAGATACAATAAATAAAGCTCTGATAAAAAGACTCTCATTTTAGTCATTTAGTTTTAGTTTAATTAACTTCTAATATATATTTATACAACATTTATTTGTATAATATATCGGGTTCATGACATTTGGGATAAATTCATTTCGCAAAAAAGACATTTTGTCAACATTTTGACAAAATTGACTATTATAGCAACGTGTCTTTTCAAAAAACCGAGTTTAAACACAAAGATATTTATAAAATGGATCATTATCATTTGTACATTTCCAGATCAGCGCTGACCACCTACAAAATTATTAAGGATGCAAAATGTCAAAATTCAAGAAGTTAATTTTACTTAAAAATTTGCTTTTTTAAATCAAAATTTTTACTCATTTAAAAATAAATTATTTCAGTACAAGAATGAAAGCAAGTGTAAGGAACTAAAGAAGTATTTTTAAATTGTTAAACTACTTGAAGTAATAATGTGCTACTACCCATATGTGTATTTAGAAACATATACTTATAATATATATTTTCTTTTCAGAATCCAGGGTCTTTGCGCATTGCGCCTATATAATTTCACTCTGACTATACGTCCGTCCCTCCAAAAGTTCGAAAAAGCCCTTTATTAAAGAGTTATTACAAAATTTTTATAAGTTAAATTTTCACAAGTGTATTATTTAAATGAGGGTTGCCATACGGTACATTAATTTACCGTTATGCGAAACTTAATTTTTGCAAAATTTTCGACTCCTTATATAACGGCTTGAGCAGGAAACTTTTATTTAAGAAAATATTTATGGAGATTATATATGGACAGTTTCAGGAGC
Source organism: Dolichopus griseipennis (assembly GCA_963082915.1). Classification (NCBI taxonomy): domain Eukaryota; kingdom Metazoa; phylum Arthropoda; class Insecta; order Diptera; family Dolichopodidae; genus Dolichopus; species Dolichopus griseipennis. The sequence goes on from CAUJBZ010000253.1 coordinate 19,275, forward strand.
TGTAAGAAGCCAACAATTTAAATTTTGCTATTTTTAAACACCTTTAACTTGCTGTGCTGTGTTGGTTAGATGAACTCAATTCATTATGTTGTTTTGGAAATGTGCTTTTTAAAAACCCTAAGTAATAATTTTTTAAATATTACTTTGTAATATTTCAAAGTAACTTTTTCAAGAAATATCTCTTTTATTAATAGCCTCTAGTCGAAGCACCGATTTTGTAAAATTTCAAACAAACTAAAGTACTCCCGTATATATCTTAAAATATATGAAAGTTTTACTTTTAGAAATTAGACGTCTAGATCTCTTATATTTAAAAAAAAAGAAAGATTCAATGTTTTTTTTGAATATTTTGCATAAACTTAGATGAATTATTCCTTCCCCAGTTTGTCTTTCTTCCAAAATCATGAATAAAATATATGTGTATTCAAAAACTTTATGTACCCATCAGCTTGTCTACTTATAAAAATTTATTTTTTTTTTTTATTCTAATTCAATTTATAAATTTATTTTTCTATTTAAAATAATTGACTCACAAAAAACGTAAAACATTTGCAAAACTATGAGAGCAAAGAAGCAATAAAAACGATAAGAAATCAAAAATTTAAGATATTCTCAAAAAAAAAAAATTTTTACTTTATTCAACGTTAAGAGTTTTCCATTTTCTTTTAATGTTTTACTTTTTTTTTTTTTTTGATAAGTTTGTTTTTCTAATTCCGGATTTCTTTCTCATGTATCTTATAGATTTTTCTGTCGATTTTTTTTAAAAATTTTTTTACTTATTATTGAAAATCTATAATATCTTTAGACATGATTGGGTTTGGGTTATAATACTAACTACAAATTTTCATGTTTGTATCGAACTTAAAAAAATTTTTTCAATACATGAATAGTTATATATATACATACATATATTTTAAATGAAAAATGAGAAAAGTCTAATAAATGAAGGCTTATAATTTACAGTCGAGTCATTTATATTTAGAGGAGATGTTTATATATTTTCAAATGGTAATTCCAAATTTAATGTTTAAGTCCGTGATTTATAAAATTTGTCAGTATTAGGGAAAGTGTGAAGTTTCCCTTAAGATAGATAGAACCTACACAGACTGATAGGGGTAGAACCAACAACAAACTGCTTCTTTCAAAGGTGACAACTTATCTAAAAATAACAGAATTCTATCAAAAATTCGAACGAATTAAGTTTGATTTAGAGGTTCTCCTAAAAACCTTCAAACTTTAGTTTTAATCATAAGACAATTTTATTACAAACCGTAGAATGTCAACCACATTTAAGCACATTGCTATAGCGCGACATACCTGGCTCTAATTATCCATAAAACGATCCTGAAAACTTTTATGCTCCAATCACCATTAGCATTGAAATTGTTAGGTCGATTTAAAGTGCTACTTTCCTAATTAGCAGAAATGTAATACTAGGCTAGCCACTTTTCTCCAATTTTGTTGAGATCAAGAAGAAGAGAAGCTAATATTTGTTCCTTCCACTTGATAGAAGACCATAACTTATAGAACTCTTTTTTGGTAAACCCTTGGTATTCCCCACCTTAAACTTCCGAATAATTAAATTAAGAAAAATTGTAGATTCCTAGGTATCAAAAAATGTATAAAAATAATAAGAGTAATAAAAATTATTGAAAAAATTAGAAGACTTCGAAATGGAAGACTTTATTCATAAAACACGCTATTTACAAATAGGGAAAGGAATTACCGTTATAGATTTCCATAGTTTTTTACTTCAAAAAAAATTTTTAAAGGAAAACATATGATTTTATAATAAGTTAAAAATTAAATCAATCTATATAATATGAAACTGTTAAAATATTACAAAAGAAAATTTATAATGCCACCAATATTTTTGACCACAACTGTAAATATTTTCTTCAACTTAACAGTTAATATTTTAAAATTCTTTGACAGTTTATCATTTATTTCTGTTGAATTTGAAATTTTTAAAAAATCTTTTATTTTTACAATTTCTTTCTGTAGCATTTTTTAACTCTTAAAAATGTTTTCCCCCCTCCTTCTTTTTTATGTTTTTTATAAATTTTTTTTTTTTAAGTTTTCTTTTGAGAAAGAGATACATACATATATGAATTTAATTTGGGAATAACGCCAACTGTATATTATACAATAGGTATAACTGATTTTTTTATAGGTTTCTTAACAAATTGTGAAGTTTAAAAAAAAATTTAAATCCGCTTTTGACTTAATTCAAAAAAAAGTACAATTTATTTTGCAATATCATAATATGATTGTCATTTTCATTACTATAAAGAAGGAAGAGAACAAGAAAACAAAAAACCGTTATTTATGTAAAATTTTAATGTGTCAAAAAAAGAAATATATCTTTATTCTTTTAAAACTTGATATACTGCCAACTTTTCTAAAATTTTACTATATATTATATATTTAGAAAAGTTTTTAGCAATTGAGTTACTAACTGTGTTTGTTACGATAACTTCTTCTTAAGGCGTGTGATCATAGGATTAAAATTGAAAATTAAATTTATTAAAAAAAAATCTCAACTGAAATGGCCCGAACTCATTGAACTGCTGAATTGTTTTTTTATGAGTTAAAACTCTAATATTTATTTTTGGACACTGTCGCATGTATATACTATATGAGATTTGGAGTGGGGATTTTAGGTGGTTTTTAATATACAAAAGGATCCCATTTTTCGGCAATTCAGAGTCAATTATTTTTATAATATTTGAGGGCATAACTGCAGTTATGAGTTAAGACTCCAAATAATTATAAAAAAATTTGTTTAACATTAAAAGTTGCCAAACCAATTAAACTTGTCAAAATAAATTCATATTGAATTATACCCCATATTTCGAAGCATTTTTAATTAAATTCTCAGGGCATCATTCTAAGTATACAAACATAGAGAAATCAATTGTCTCCTAGGGGGCAATCTAGATTGTCAATGCGTACAAAATTTAGTTATATAACCAAATAATTAAGTTTATTTGATTGTACGGTATATAACTTTGGAGCTGTGCCAAACGAACACTTATTCAGAGAACTCAAATATTTCAAAGTAAAATGTTACGTAACATGGTTAGTGTCCGCTAGTACGTGCAAAATTATGATTTACATAGGTATTTAGAGATTTATAATGTTAGTGATGAAATTAAAAACATACAACAAAACATAAGACCTGCTTAGAAAAGCACTTAAACATAAAAGCGTCAAACTCCTAATATCTTTAAATGTAATAGAAGGTTTAAAAGAACTCGGCCCCTCGAATTAGCGATAAATTCAGATCCCCTTAACACGGAGGTCTGTAATATCAGTAGATCATAAGCCTAACGCTTTTCAAGTATTCTGGGTGGAGAAAAGGAAATGGATATAAGAAAGTAGGTTTTGGATAATTCGGAATTTATTTATGTACTGATTCTTTCATCTTTTGATTCTTTTGAAAAGATGAAAATGATCCAATGATTAATTATTCGAAGGGGTCAATAATATTAATAGAACTAGTGCAGTATTTTACCATAAATCTACAAACGAAAAACAGATGTACAATTTAAACGAATCTTAAAATTAACTAGGATGAACATTAAACGGATCAATCATAAATTGCAATATTACAAACATACTCGTATAAACTTAGAATATAACCCAGCGATTTATATAACCCACGTACCTTTATAAATTCAATATGGTATATGTATATAGAGTGAAAATTTTCCACATATATTTCAAGAAATATTTTACAAGAATTTCAAAAATGTCCAACTTATCAAAACTCTGCCATCTATCTTTTGTACAAAACATTTAATATTAAATAAACAATATACTATATATTACAAAAATATATAAATATGAATAATAAATTTATGTAAAATCTTGTCAATTCTGGGATACCAATATGACCACAATATAGACAATATATCAACCGACTAATTACTTTTGACAAATTTTAAATACACAATTTATTAGGCTTTCCGGGTTATTGGGTTATTGTGGGGACGATGGACACGCATAGCTAGATCGATTTACTTTTCGTTTCTGAACAGATCCATACCATTGAGTCAATATTTACCCTCCCTCCTTGCGTCACAAACGTAATGGCAAATTTAGTATACCCTTTTGACTTCTAGTAATACGGGTAAATTAATATATTTGATATTCTAATAAATTATAAAATTTACTAACTATAATTCATAATTAATATTTACAATTATAGTGTGAAAATTTATTTGATGTTGGTATAACACAAAGTGGTTTTTGTGGTTTATACAAAATAATTTTTACCAAAAATGCTGTTGTCCATTGCCATCAGATGAAATTTATGTAAATATAAGTATATACTTATTACACTATAATGTATCATAATATACTTGTACATTGTCAAATGGAGACAAACAAATGTTATATCGAATTACAGTCAAGCAACACCCAATTTTTATGATCTAAAACAAATATACATTATAATGTTCAAAATTTTTTACACCCTTGACCCAATTACTGAATCAACCGAATCATTTTCTTAGAATTCTCTTCAGTGCAATACAAAATTAGATTTTTTTTAAGTTTTCATTGTTTGTAAAATATTTGGTTATTTTTTAAACTTTTCTTGGATACAATGTTTTTAAAATTATATTTTGTAAAGTTTGGAGATAAAATAAGTTTATTTTGTTTTAAATTAATAAAAAACTAATTAATATTAGAATCAGCTAAGAAAACAATTGTTTCTAATGAATATTTTATTTAAAGTACTTTTTATATAATAGGGTGCAGTAAAAACTTAAAGTCCAGGTAATTGAAAAAAATTATGAATTTAACGTAATAATAAAATGTAAAATTTTTAATTATAAGAACATCAGAAGAATCAAAGCCTTAAATATAGTGTAACAGCGACTTTGTGGCATTGTGGTTAGAGTACCGACCTTTCATTCGAAAGACCCCGATGTTAAAATTAACGGCATAACCTTGATGAAAATATAATATAACTCACAGTAAAATAACTCAATAGTAATATAAAACGCATCTTTTGAAATTTGAAGACATCTCTTAATGTTATAAGACCTACTTCTATTTCATGTTCAAATTGTATATAGAATTTATTAATATCAATTCTAAAAATAAGAATATTATGTCCCGCTGTTTCAACGTGCATTTGTGGTATAGACATTTTTTTATAAGCCTGTCCAAAGGCAAAAATTTAATACAAATTTAATACGAAAATCCGTGTATGTCTTGTAACGTTTCAAATAAATAAAATAATAAATGCTCTAATCAAAATTTTTCAACAGAGAATAAGGAGTGGAACAGTTGTCATCCCTTAACTTTTGAATAATGCAGTTAAAGAAAACTCGTTTGTACTTAACACGAAGCGATTACAAAACTATATTTCGTCTTACTTAGAGGCACTTAAAACTTGGTTCAATTTCAGTAAAATATTAATAACATCATTCCAAACTCCAAATTTCCATACATAATTAATAGCTCCAAATTTTCATTTAAAGTAAAAACTATCTCAAAATGTCTAGTCAAACTGTTTGTGAATCATAGACTTTATATAAATAGATTTAAAAAGTTTAAATGGTTAATGTATCTTTTAAATACTAAAATAAAACTAAGTTTTAGAATATTTTGCTAAAATGAAAATGAATGCGATAATGCCAAAAGTATTTTTGTCTAGAACCTAATCTTTATTCTTAAAATCCTGAGAAATGCTGACTAGGTACTCAAGACTCAAGGCTTAACTTAAACAATTATCAAAGGCTCTCCAACTTTAATCAAAGAATGTCTAACTTTACTACGAAAGCCGTTTTTCTAAAAAAAAACAAGTGATGAAAAAACCAAGGGTTTTTAAAAAAGCACATTTTCATAATAATATAGTGTTTCATACTGAGTATTTTATCGGAATATTATGTTGAAGCTTCAATGTTAACGTTTAATTTAAGAAATATATACGTTAGTGACTAGGTTACTACTTACTTATAGAAACAGTAAATTTTTTAATTTTTAAGTTCTAATAGCCCGTCTATGGGGAAGGTTCCCCTTCCCCCAACTTTTTTAGGTTCCAGGAATTAAATTGTGAATTATACCAAAATTTGGAATTTTACTTAGATTTTTACTATTTAAGCAAAAATGGTTAAAACTGACAGACATTTTCTTCAATTTAAAGAACCGCTTTTAAATTTAAGAAAATCTTTTAACATATGTTATTAACAAAAAAAAATTTTAACAGGTATTCAAGTTACAGGTGTGTAAAAATAGCAAAATTTCAATTTTCGAGCCTTTAAAGCTGCTAAACAGGGGACGTGGCAAAAAAATTTTGTTAACCGACTCCTACTAATTTCTGAAGTTCTAACCTCTCCCAAAATTTCAAGACCCAGCTGGAAACGTTTAGAAGATATGTCGGGCCAAAAATTTTGCAAAAATTGAGTTTTGCGTATTGGTAAATTTTAATACCGTATGGCAATCCTAAACATTTGTCTTTTAAAATTTATAAAGTTTATAAAACCAGTTATCTTTTGCCGTTTTCAGATTGAAAATACACCTATTGTAACTCTTGTTATAACAATTTGAATATAAGACTTTTCCCAACTTTGGGGGGCTGCAGCTCCGTAATGGGTGGGGCTACAGAAAAAAATTCTTCTACGAAATAATTTTTTTTGTAATACCTACTCGTGGTTAAAATTTCTTTTCTCTATTTCAAACGATGTAAAAGTTTTTGTAAACATACGGACAGACAGACAGACAGACAGACAGACAGACAGACGGACGGAAAGAGTGAAACTATATAGGCACATTTTTACAAAATTTTTTGAAAATGTGCTAAAAATGAAGTAAATTCTCCCTGAAAAGGCTACGGACATTCTTTATGAAGGTGGGTATGCTTATTTTAGTTCGTATAGGAATACTTCTCGAAATAACAGAAATCAAAATGCCCAAAAATTTAAAAATAATAATTATTCACAAAATTTTAGTAATTACCCTAGAAATAACAATTTTAGAAATAATATCACATATAGTAACAAAAATTATAATAATATTAACAATAATAATAAAAAGTACACAGTAGGTAATAATGACGATCACAGATCTCAAAATACGTCTAATATTAATAATAGATACGATTCTAACAGTAGAAATAATACAAGTCAAAACAGAAGATTTTATCAAAATAATAATAACAATTTTGCAAATCGACAAATTCCTCAAAGTTCACAATCTAAACGTATGGACGTAGATCACACAATACAAGCCCATATGAATAACGAAACTGCAAACGAAGTACAAAATTTTCAATTGATTGCCTCGGAACCACAGAACAACGACTTCCTTATATAAAGATCCAATCTAAAGGACTGGAAAAACCACTTAAGTTTATTATAGACACTGGAGCGACAATGAGTGTTATCAATACAAAAATTTGTAATCCTATTTATAATATAAAAATTAATCCAATTAGCGTAAAAACACTTAATAATACTACTATATGTAATACTATGTAAAAAAGTAAGAATTGATTGTTTTCTTGAACTTGGTTTTGACACAAAATTAGAATTCCTGGAGTTACAATTTCATGACAAATTTGGCGGTCTATTAGGTAATAATATTTTAATTTCCTTCATAACTGAAATTAATTATGAAAATCAAATAATCAAATTCAAATCAGGTAACGAAATTCCTTTTTTCTTAAATGAAAATGAAGAAAAACAATATTTTATTCCTTTTCCTCTCAAAGAACTTGAGATATTTTAAAATGAAATTTTTCATGACGAAAATGAATTTAGAATAAACCATCTAGATGACGTGACAAAATAAGAACTTCTGAGTATAATAAAGAGGTTCGATAAAGCTTTCTATCACGAAGGTGATGATTTATCGTTTAAAGAACCGCTTTTAAATTTAAGAAAATCTTTTAACATATGTTAAAGTTAAATGTTGGACCTTAAAATTTTGTATATTAACAAAAAAAAATTTTAACAGGTATTCAAGTTACAGGTGTGTAAAAATAGCAAAATTTTAATTTTCGAGCCTTTATAGCTGCTAAACAGGGGACGTGACAAAAAAATTTTGTTAACCGACTCCTACTAATTTCTGAAGTTCTAACCTCTCCCAAAATTTCAAGACCCCAGCTGGAAACGTTTAGCAGATATGTGGGGCCAAAAATTTTGCAAAAATTGAGTTTTGCGTAATGGTAAATTTTAATACCGTATGGCAATCCTAAACATTTGTCTTTTAAAATTTATAAAGTTTATAAAACCAGTTATCTTTTGCCGTTTTCAGATTGAAAATACACCTATTGGAACTCTGGTTATAACAATTTGAATATAAGGCTTTTCCCAACTTTGGGGGGCTGCAGCTCCGTAACGGGTGGGGCTACAGAAAAAAATTCTTCTACGAAATAATTTTTTTTGTAATACCTACTCGTGGTTAAAATTTCTTTTCTCTATTTCAAACGATGTAAAAGTTTTTGTAAACATACGGACAGACAGACAGACAGACAGACAGACGGACGGAAAGAGTGAAACTATATAGGCACATTTTTACAAAATTTTTTGAAAATGTGCTAAAAAAAAGGTGGAAAATCCCACTAAATAGTATGATAGTACTAAAATCATCCGTAGTTATGACAAGTTTGAAGGCTGATGAGCAAGCACGGAGAGCAATAAGGTTATACTTTTTTTGAAAGGAGAATATTGATAATACCTTCACCATCCCAAGCATACACTTTCTCCATAGAATATTTTTCAACTAAAATATCAATGAATAATTCAATGAAAAACTTTTTTAATATACATTTTTTTATTTAAATATTCACATGAACATTTGTTGACTTGTTTATTTTATTGCTATCATTATTTTAACATTTTAAACATTTTTTTTTACAGAAAAGGGTAAAACTCAAACTACCAAATGTATAACAATTAATTCAGGTTAAATTTTAAAAATCAAAATAAACAGCTATTAACTAAAAATATTTTTTTAAACAAACAAACCACCCAAAAAGACAAAAGCAAACATTTAAATAAAAAACCGTTATCCTAAAAGTTCAATGAATTAGAAAACAATGTTTTTTAAAATGTGAAAGTAATTTGAATTCGCAAATAAAATTCAAATTTTATTTAAATTATACAATAAAATACTACTCAACTATCTAGAAATCCTTTATTCCTTTTTTTAAAAAGTCATTTTGCAGAAACAATCATTCACCAATTATTCAATTAACTTCTAACTAATAACTGAAGCTAGTAACTGTTAACTGATGAATTTGAATTTTAGTACCCATTCTAAAATACCACATGTTCTATGTTTTTACACGTATGACTACTTTTTTTATTATATTAGAACCCAAAATAATCCTTTAAAAAGTTGTGAAAAATTAGTGAAAATTATATCTCACATTAATTTAGTTGCGATTTTTTTAATAGGGAAATTTCAAAAAAAATGTAGGCAAAAGGCTTTTATGGCTAAAATTTTTTAAAATGGCAATAAAATGCATTTTACTACCTAAGCTTCGAAATGTTAAGGGCATTTGTTAATTTTAAGAAAGTTGCTGCTAAAAAAATTTAAGCTTCCTTGTTGGATTTTAAAAAAGGAGATTTTGTACACAATTTGAATTTTACAAACTTCAGACATTATAATTTATATATTATGCCCAATATAATTTTTATAAATGTAGTTTTGTCTTGATAAATGGAGTTTTACCCAGTTCAAAATTTGATGCTTTTACCTCAAAAGCCATTATTAAAAAATACAGAGGTTTTAATTATTAGGTACATGAGTTACAATAAGAGTTACATAAACTTTTGAATATTGCATAATTTTAGGGGTTATATATTTAATCTTCACAGCAGGTAAAACTTCTTCAAATTATTTTACACCAGTTATAGTTTTTATCTAATCTCATCGATTTTTAAACTCTATTTATTAATCATCAAAGTTTTTTCAACAGACGGAAAGGAGAATAGACGAATAGTGTGAGTATTTTAGAGTTAATAAGCACAATTTTTCGAAATATGCTCTAAAAAACTTAACCACCCTCAAAGTACCCACAATTATTGTATTCAAGTCTTGAAGACACTTCAAAATCATTTTATTTAAAAATATTTCAAAAAATAACAAATTCCAAAAATATGGTCAGACATCTTTATATTAAAACTATATATAACATAACATCAGTTATTTTAAAACTATATTCATATATAGAGCATTATTTATTTATTTATTTATGCTAGAACAATGCAGAAATGAAAACTATAATGGGAAAGTTATGTATTTAATTAAAGTTTGAAATGATTTTGATGTTGCATTAACTTATTTTAATTAATAGATTCAGATTTTTTAAGTTCTTCAATCATACTCATATTATTATTTTATTAGTATTTACTGGTGACATGTCAGAATTCCCATTGGAACTTTTGACTCACTTGATTGAATCAGAAGTCTCATGGGACTGCTTGCATTTTTTTTAATATGACTTAATCTCACTAAAATTAGTTAAAAGTCCCATTCAATATTTGATATAGGTACATATTCTGACAAAAAAGTGTATAACGTTGATTTTGTAACCAACGACTATAAAATCCGAAAATTCTAATAGCTACATTAATTATTTTCCATATTCTGCCCGCCCTGTCTGTCCCTACCCATGCGTTGCGGTCGATTTTAAGCATTCTCCGATAAAGTCTTCGCGTGTTTCTCAGAAATCGAACTCTTTAAAAATACGTGCGATCGACTCCCCCTTTTATGGAATATTTATATATATATGTATATGCGAAATTTTAAATAAGGAGAGATTTTATAATTGGTTGCAATCAGGGTTATACGCTTTTTCCACAATATGTATATAAACTTTCAAAAATATGTATGAAAAATCCCATGGGACTTTTGACCTTTTTTTTATGGGGCTTCTGACATGTCACCTTTTAATATAATGTTAAGATAATACTAGTTAGTCTAAGATCATATAATTGAGTCTCAGATCATTTGTGTGAGTCTAACATCATAAATGAATGACAACTCTTTTTAGACCAAAAAATTTCCTAAAAATTTCTTATGTACAGTTAGCACAAGATGGATCCCACACTTTCACCAGTTATATTACTTCTTAGTTCTGTAATATTAATATAAATGTTCATAACTGTTAATCTGTCATTAGTTATTTAGAAAATTTGTATTTTATTCACCACTTAGACTAATTCTGAGATTTGTAATTAAGTCATTAGTAATTTGTTTATTAGGAAGAACTTCGTCTTAAATTCAGTAAAATTTTTTTACAAAGAATTAATTAATTACTTTTACATATATATACATATTATGTTTATATATTTACTGTAAATGACATTAAACTAAATTTAGAACAGGGAATTAATTTGTTAAAAAATGTAATTAATTACGTTATAATGGAAACCTTAAAAATAGAATTTTGTTTTATTATATCAATTTAAATATTCAGTTTTGTTAATTGAATTTCATTGATGAAAATGGGTTAAATTTCAAAAGAAATTTTAATTGACACCAAAGTTAGTGATAATAGGCCATTTTAGGGACAAGATAATACTCAAACTCCTTATTTCTGATGAATGTAATTTTTGACATTTAAATTCGTCAAGAGTTGAGTTTTTTACTCGCTTGAGTGTCTTTTCTATGTAAATTATGTATTTAAATTTGAAAAAGTTAAAACCTTGGCACCATTACCACAAACTGCTCTCCTAAAGAGTATCGAAGGGTAACAATAACTGGAAATAATGCAAAGCACAACTTCTATGGAATTAGAAATAAAAAAAACTAGTTTAGATCGTCACCTACGATCTTCAGAGTAGTCATGAACTACCATGGCCATAATTTATAAATTAAGCTTTTATGAGAAATTTAGTATATTTCACTTGCTTCTACCAACCAACTAAGGAATATTCTAGAGTTTCTAGACAATATGTCCCAAAAACAAAAATCCTAATTGAACCACAACGGAGACAAAATGGTTTTGGAACGGGGTAAACTTAAAGTCTTCTTCTTTCTTTTTCGAGTTCTCTTCAAGGCGGTGTAACATAGTTGTAGGTACATTTCTGAACATATTTACAGTCCAGCAATCGCCTGGCTGATAAGAATATTTTAAATAAGTGCTCAAAGAAAAAAGGCGATGAATAAATTTTATATTGGAAACACTTTCAAAAATGTTTATCTTATAAACGAAGTGGGAATCCTTTAACATTAATTAAAAAGTAATTATGCAATTAAAATATTTCATTACACATTTATTAACATTTTGAAATTCAATATTGTCAAACTTGTATACGTATAAGAATTTAGTTCCAATATTGATTGTTTCAAATAATATTAGGAATGTACATTTAATACTGTGTTGTAATTTTTATGTAATCCTGAGAAACCTTAAAACTTTCCTTATTTTCTTACAAAATAATTTTTCCCTCTCCTGGTTTACAACAAAACTACTCAACTAAAATGAAATAATAATGTAAAAGTTTTTGGGAAATTTGATATAAATTTCCTAAAAATAATAATAATAAAATAAACAAACTTCCTAGTTCCTATATATACAATGGAATGAAAACAAATTTTGGATTTTTAAAACAAGTTTGAAAATCTAAGTTTCCAAATTCTTAGAATATAAATTTACATTTTAGATTTTTCATTATATACATGCCTATTATTTAAAACGCAAACTTTACAATAAATTTTTAAAATCGCGGAAAATTATGAAGAAAACCTTCAAGCCAAATGGAAATTAGGAGAATGATGTATCAAATATGCATGTGCTTAGCAAAAAGCACGATTTTTTAATGAAAAAGGGACTTTAAAACTATATATGAGGTTCTGAATGTTAATTACTCTGAAACTATAGGTTTCTGAATCTCTGTGTCTGTGACACCATATATGCTTCTGAAACTCTGTGATTCTAAAACCATAAGATTATGAAACTCAGTGGCGCTAAAATTATAGACTTTCTAATCCTTATTTCTTTCGAAGCAAAGGCTTCTAAATCTCTACGACTTTGAAATCATAGGCTTGTTAAACCCTCTGACTCCGAAACTATAGACTTCCGAATCTCTCTAACTCAGAAACTATTGGCTACTGAATCTTTGTGATCCTGAAACTAAAGGCTTCTGAAACTTTATGACTTTGAAACAAAAGGACTCTGAAACTCTGTTACTTTCAAATTATAGACTTCTAAATCTCTGTAACTTAGAAACTATTGGCTACTGACTCTTTGTGGCCCTAAAACTAAAAGCGTTTCAATATTTTTTTGCATCTAATTTATATAAGTTATGGGTTTTGCAGGAAAAGTGCTTGTATGGATGTCCCAATATTTAATCATAGGATAGAGAAATTCTATATAAGAGCCTAAAAAAGCAGAAGTCATAGTGATAATTGTTTCTACAGTACTTATTAATTTAGTTTGACTGATGTGACACGTCCATATTGTCATATTAAGGATTTAAAAAGTATTTAAAAATTTCACACACCTTCTTCTGTGTTAAAGTGTAAAAAATTCATGAAATTTAAAACTTCCCTCTGGACTAATGATTATAAACATTCTATGAGTTTAACTTTCTTTATCAAGCATCAATCAATATCTCTAATCAAACTTTTAATTCCTAATTTACTAATTGTTTTATTTAATTTAATTTTTAAATTTAATTTTAATTCAATTTTAATTCAAAATTTAATTTACAATTTACAATCATAAAATTATTTCGAATTTTAAATGACTTTAAAAATCATATTTAAAACCAAAAAGTGAACCATTTTTATAGGATTGTGTGATTCAATATTTTAATTTTTGACAGTGAAATACAAATACATATATAAGTACTGTCTATACTTTAAATTTCCATTATTTTATTTTAAAATGTAACTTACTTTTTACATAAAACAAAATATAGAATATAAAATTTTCCTCCATTAAAAGTTCCTCCCATACCATTTAAAAACTCTTTTCATTATAATGGTACTTTTAATATATTTTTTTTTATTATTTTTTTATGATTATTTTTATTTTTAATTTTTCAATAATAGCTTCATCAGCGCCATTTTTTATACATTTATTTTTTTATAAATAAATTTGTAAATAAAAATATATATATATTTATTTATATAAATGTATAAACATATAAATATATAGGTGGCTTTTCTATTTACAAAATAAATTTTAAATGTACAATAAAAACCATAATCGTCATCATCGTCATCATTTTTGTATAAAAAATGTAAAAAAAAAAAAACAAAAAAAATAAATTATTTTTAGCCGTTGTTGTCGTCACATTTTCATTCTAACGGTAATTTTTTTTTTTGCATTAAACGTCAAAAATAAAAAAAAAAAAAAAACAAAAAATTAATAAGAAAAAATTGTCTAAAACCCTTATCATAGACAGTTATATTTGTTTTATTCGAGTTTTTCAGTTAGCTTGTAGTGTGTAGGTGGTTGGTTGTAAATGTAGGTGGAAAATTGGAGTCGCAGACAAATCTCAAAAAAAAAATAAAATAATCATATAAGTAAATGTATATATTTATATTAGTACATACACACATACAAAAAGAAATAACTTTTTTATATAAATCAGATTTTAGAAGTAGATTTTATATTATGTTATCATTATTTGTTAATACTTAAGAATATTATATACAATAAATAGGAGTACAATGTATATTTATATGTATTTATAAACATATATATATATATATATAAATTTATATATATACATATATTTAACAATTAATATAAACATTTATATACTTTAAATAATTTCTTATATTATTATATATAAATGCATCATATATTATATAAAAACACTTATACTTATTGTATATTTAAAGTAACAAAATGTCTGGCTTGAACGTTGAACGGGGGTTTTGCAACAAGAGTTGTTTATTATGTTGTGCATGTGAAAATTTTTAATAAAGAAAATGCTTATTTTTTTGCAGATATTTGCAATATTTTGCAACATAATATAAAGTTTAAAAGAATAACATACAAACAGTAAAACCTAATTATATTGCATCTTTAGAGCATATTATTCAATCCTTTTAACAGAAGGTTCAAGAAATTAGTTTTTTTAGTGGTTAAGATTTAAAAATTTTCTCAAAATTGAGTTTTTTTGTAATTTAACTATTCATAACCTTGAAACCAACGTATTAAGTAAGCTTTCTAATAAAATAATTATACTATTCATAAAAAATGTCTAAATATTGTAAAATATTTCACTTAACTTAATTCTTGAGTAATATTTATTTTAAAGTTTGAGTATTTTTTTTAATTAGATATTTTTCCGTAATACAAGAAGTATTTTAAAATGTACTCTGAATTATTAGATTCAGGAAAATATTTAAATTATTGATTAAACAAATTATGACTATAATTAATTACCGAATTTTATATATGGAGGAAACTAAGGGATTTCCATGTGAACTAACCAGATTTGTAAAAGACTCAATTTTCAACTCAATTCATTAGTTGTCATTCAACTCAAATTTCGAGTTCACATGTCTTATCACTTACTTAATATTATGTATTGCTCTCAAGTCGAGTACACTTCAACTTTAAGAACATATATTGAATCGAATACCATTAAGCTGCTTCAATATTGAGTGGAATCCCATTTTGAGTCTAACTCAACTTAAATTAACTCGAATTTGCTAATTTTTTAAATTATTTCAAGATTTTTCCACTAAATGAGCATAATTAAATTCTTTTATAATGTCAAAAATAAAAATGTTTACTTTATACTCGAAAGTAAGTTATTTTATTACTAATAACAAACACTGCATCTAAATAAAATATAACAAAACATTTTTAATGCATCTGAAACTAATCAAAGTTGAAAAACATCAAATTAATTCTTAAAAACTTTAAATACATTTTAAAATAATGACATTTTTTTATTTAGTTAATAATTTTACATACGTAGTATATAATATAGTACAAGTATGCATTGCACATATAATTGTTACAGCACTTATAAATATAACTAAAATCCATTAATAAATTATCCAAAATATCCAAAAATATTTCCAAAAATTTTGTTTTCTTTCATAAAACATCAATACATACTTATCAATATCCATCAAAACTTATCATCACTAATCAACTATAATAGATAAATTGAAAACAAAATTAATTTATAAAATATATGCGAGTGCATTTTGATGTTATACATGTTACAGTGATAAATACCTCGGAAGTTAATATTTACAATTTGTTTTAAGGCTTAGGTCTGTCTGCACCACAAAAATATGTTGGGATTAAATGTGAGGTATACCATAAAACTGAGAATATGTTTTAAATATATTATTTTTAGAATTAGAATTGAAATCAAAAATTTCACACACAATTATGCGATATATAGTAAAATAACGTATTAACCCATTCACTGCAATGGGTTAATGTGGTAACGGTTACCTATTTTGATAAATAATTGGTTAACATTTAATTAATTAACTAAATCCGGACTTTTTTTAGCTTTCTGTACTCTTAAACAAATCTACAAAAAAAGTAAGCATCAAATGCCTGTAACTTATTAACCCATTCACTGCATTAGTTCAATGTGGAAACTGTTTTAACTGTCAAATAATTGATGAACAATTAACTGATTTAAGACAAGTATGCAGTGAATGCAAGATTTGGAACAGCACAGCTATTGGAACTACCCCATGAAATTAGAGTTTTATTTTATAAATTTCACAAGTTTTAAGGATGGCAATCATAATTTATAATAAAACGTACATACGTTATAACTTTAAATGTTAAAACCAAATA
The DNA here is from genome assembly GCA_963082915.1 of Dolichopus griseipennis. Classification (NCBI taxonomy): domain Eukaryota; kingdom Metazoa; phylum Arthropoda; class Insecta; order Diptera; family Dolichopodidae; genus Dolichopus; species Dolichopus griseipennis. The sequence continues at coordinate 36,037 of CAUJBZ010000253.1, forward strand.
AATTGCTTATGAAAAATAATTACTGCAGTTTATTATTCACATTTACAGCAAAACACATTTTATTATGTACAAATTTATATTTTATACTGATATTGTGTACTTATTTTATGTACAAACGCACTTCATATAAATATTCCATATATATAAGTAAATATATATGCATATAAATAAAAATAAATTGTTAATGAAAAATTATGGAATCAAAGTTTCCATTTTCAATGCAACAAAATTAAAATAGCTAGAAAATTTTTAAAATAATATATATATATATATATATGTATGTATATACATATCCGCAAAAGCTGATTGCAAACAAATTTAAATTTATGCGGTTGGTCTATGGATAATAATAGAGTGGTAAAAACAGTATATGTAATTGTAATGCGGGTGATGAAAAATCATAGACTTTAGTATAACATAGAGATATTAAAATGTTCTTTCTACTTAAATAGAATCATACGCACACACACACATTTATACATTTAAGTTAAATTTAAAATGATTTTATATATGTTTAAATATACTATAAAATACATTACATATGTACAAAATACATATGAACATACATTCATTTAAAATGATGATTACAAAAATATAATGGAACATTTTTTAGATGCTCCTATGCATGTGCTCAATGCAGAATTTTTAAAAATATACTTAAAAGAACCTTAATTCTTAATAGCAATGCATTCACTACGTACTTGAATTGTTTTAATTGTAAATAAAAAAAAAAAAAAAAACAAAAACAAAAAAAAATATTACGTTCTGTTTATACAATAACATATTTTATATTGACATGCATATTTGAATGCATATATGCATACATATTCTGCATACAAAATTAAAGAAAAATTAATGGAAAATATAGAAAAATGGAAAAATTGATAAATAATGAAGGGTTTTTAAGATCAGGGAATTTTAAAAATGATTATAGCATTATAAAATGTGCTATAATCATTTTTTAACTTACATTTTTTAGTTGAGCCTAAAATTATGTAAAGCTGTTCATGAAACCAAATGTTGAACTCAAATACCAGGTTTCAAGTGAAAAAAAGAATTAAATTTCAATTTTTCAAACCAATATATCCCCGAAATTTAGTCTCCCTTTCTTAAAAGCGTTTTCTTGAAATACTCCATAATTACTCAACAATTATGCACTCTAAGCATTTAAAATTCTTCAGCTAATAAGTTAAGAAGTTTCGGATGATTGTTAGATTTTATTTCTTTATTTATTAATGTATACAGTCCCTTACTACATTCAATGTGATAAGTTGGTAAATCTGCCTTTCTCTTTTAGGTGTGGCAGTTAAACTTATTTTATATTATGACATAAATTATTACGATATCAATTTTAAATTATATTGTTTTATTAGATATGATCTGACCAGGATTTGAACCCGAAATTTTTCGATTGAAAAGCCACCACTTTAACCACTGAACTATGGTATACTTTGAGTTATAATCCTTTGAATAAAATACTTCTAAATTTTCGGTTGTGAGAGATTGTAACTTTGTTATGAGGAGCTTATAAAAAACAGATTTTCTACAAAAAATACTTATTTCATAAGATCTTTTCTATTCCCATTACAATAGCTGAAAGTCATATAAGAGTTATATGAACAGATGGACAGACAAAAAGACATTAATGAGTACTTTTTAAATGTAAACTAAAAAAAAAAGTAGACCTACGTTATGCTCATTAAAATTATAATTTTTCCAATCCATATATAAAATTGAAATCAATGAATGAAGTCATGGTCAATTTTGTTGAAAAATAGGTGATAATTAAACGCTTTAAACAATGATTTCAATTGACAATTTTTCATATTAGATAAATTTCTAAATAAAATGAATGTTAGTTTAAATTGAAAAATTTTATAAAAAATTAAAATTATAGCAATTAATATGCACTTAAATGTTTGATGATATCGAATTTAAAAAAAAAATTTAAACTATTTTTTGAGCATTAAATCAAATGTGTTTATGATCTTTACATTCGGTTTGAAATGATTATAAACTGTAACTACAGACTTGAATAAAATACAAGAGAAATCTTAAAAGAAATTTAGAAAACCAAATTGGGAGCAATTACATGTAAAATCCATTAAAAATATGAAGAAATTGCTAATAAGTTTGTTATTTAGACTTAAAGTCAGAAAATGGAAAAAATAAAGCTATCTAAAATTGCCAAAGTTAAATATCGTGGCAGCATAAAAGACATTTGGGCTCGGTAACCTAATCCTTAAGTTCCGAATAATTTTTACAAGCAAGTTTTATCTAATAATATTTTGGTATAAGAAAATTAAACAGTTCTACAATCAATCAGTAAGATAAATACTCAAATGAAATGAATCCTCCCATAAAACCGCTCCACTAAACTAATTACGGACTAAAGACGCACAGTCTGGTCATCAACCCTATTCCTAACGACAAACAAAGTTTCCCAATATGAAACAAGATGTGAAGCAAATGGCCATCCCTACACTGTTGATGTTAAAGTTATAAATTTTCACTAGAATTGAAATGAACAACTCACTAAACTAGGAGAAAAGTAAAGAAGTTCCCCAAAATCCCCAAAACGCTCGACTAAACTAACTACGGACTAACTAATTACACACCACTCGAAGGAACTGCGTACAGTTTCAATCGATGGCGCTTTCGATATTTACCACAATTTCTCGTTAAAAAAAAGTCGAAGCGTTTTTGAAATTCTAGTGAAACGAGAACGAGAAAATATAATCACTTTTTGAAAAGAAAAACAATCAAGTTCTTAAATTTTGGCAAAATTAACAACTAATTAAAGTTTATGAAATATTATTTTTATAATTACATACAATATTAATATAAAAACTTTTTTAAATTATTATACTGTGTATCATAAAATTTATCACAACACAATGTTAAATCAAATTAATATATACACGAATAGTATATAAGAATATTATTATATAAAATATTATGTTTAATACTAGAAAAACACTTGTTTATTAATAGTTTCAATATAACGTACAAATATTTTAATAACTTTTAGCATGCAATAATACTATTTACTATACAATTGCATCTTTACATAAATATTTAACACATACAACAAATTTTAGTTGTTTTTTCAAATTATTTTGCAAATTGTTCATTTAAACGTTAAAGCAGTGGTTTTCAATCTTATTAAACGTAAAATATTGTGATTTTTAAATAATATTAAATAAAAATACTTAATTAAAACATTAAAGAAGTTTATACACGAGTTTAATAATGTCCTTAATATATTCATTATCTTCGGTGGACTTCCTGTCCCATGCACTTACATAAAATAGACTATCAGTACTTTCAATCTCATAAACAACCAATGCCCTCTGATTCCATTATGATTACTTGGTTAACTATGTTAAATACGTAAATATCCGTTGAATGTATGGGTAAATTTAAAATGTGCCTAGAAGTATGCAATATTGTCAATACTGAAAAAAACAGTATACGTACAGAGATTTTCTTAACTATGTTGTTCTTCCGAAAGTTTGTAAATGTGTATGTTATTGTTTCTGAAACTCACACTTTATATGTGTTTAGTCTTTGTATATAACATTATTCAAAATTTAAAGGGTGTATGCTTTGTATGCTTTGTTCAAATATCTTTCAAAAATTGGCAACATTCATCTAATTTTTGATAATTATTGTATCTTTCTAAATAGTGATCAAGAAATTGTGTTCTAGGATTATGTTTCTGGAACTGTGTTTTAAGACCTATAAATATGATCAAGAAACTGTGTTTTGGGACTATGTGAATTGTTAAAAAACTTTGAATATACTGAAATGAAATGTCGTTTTATTTTCAGCACATAAGAATTATTACGAAAACATTAAATTAAAATCCTGCATGTTAAAAAGGAATGAAATAAAATGTCTGCTAAATATTTCTTTATTGCTTGTTTTGGAAAATATCGTGTCGTTTTCATAATTTCTTTTTTTTTCTGATAATACACTAAGTATTAATAAAAGTTTAACAAGTTAACAACATTTGTTAGTTTAATTTTTGTATTTATTCTATTCGAAGTACTTTGTAATCGTGTTTAACTGTGCTTTAAACTTATAAATTTAAATAACAAAAAATTGTTATAAAAATTGTGATAAAAAAATTATATTTTAATTAATTCTAAATTGCTTTGAACACAAAAATTAGAAGAACGAACAGACAGTAAATTATACATTAGATATAAAGCAAACGCTAAAGTAACGCTTCTCTAAAGATTTGCGGTTGCAACGCATAAATATCAATTTTAACGAATAAGTGCTTTGATTTCCTTTTAACAGGGCTTATGAATATTCGTTTGGAATGCGGTCAACACGTTTATAGAACCATATTCCACCAAATGTGTTCCCCAAAGTTGATAATGTATATATTTGAACGATTTAGCCAAATTTAAGAAAAACAACTATCTAACTTCTAAATATCCCATAAAATTTTTCCCATCCCCCATAATCCAGAAATCCCATATAACTTCCTCCACAATCCCAAAATCCTTCCATATCCCCATCCCTGTAACCAATCTGTACATTTGTACCACAGGTTCGCTCCTAAAATTTAGATAAAAAAAAGGTGTGGTTTTAATGTGTTAAAATCACACTACCCAAAGAAAAACCGCACAATGTCCATGGGTGGCTTTGGAGCTTTCCATTTCTTCATAAAAAAAAAAAAAATTGTACTGAAATTCTTAAAATTAAGAACTTAAAACAAAGATTCTGCCCTGCCCTGCTGCCCCTGGAGATTTATTCTCTTTCGTAAATCACAAATAAAACCCCGGGGTGTTATCTCTCAAGAAGTCGAAGATAGAATTAAAAGATAAAAAAACAGCCCGGGACTTTTAATTTCAAAATGTGGTGTAATTTCAAATTTGAGGAGAAATAACACCTCGGAGTTTTATGTGCGAAAAGTTTCCAATTTGGAAGGATTTTAGAATTGTAATCAAAATCAGGATGTTTCTATATATGTGTAAGCAGGATTCTAAATTTGATAGGGGCTTTGCTTCACAACAGATCAAAAGTTTAATTAAATTATGCGAGAAATACTCTGGGGTTTATCTTAGTAGAGTAGTTTTAAGTCATAAATAAAAATTAAAAAAAAAAATCGATAAAGAATGTAAATCAATTTTAACTACATGTCACAACCTCCTATGTGACAACCTCTGTACAGAACTATGCGTTTCGATAATAATAAAAATTACTATAAAAGACTGAAAAAGACAGTAATGTTAGCAAATATAAATGTAAATACTAAAAATATTAATATTAATATACAAAAAATCAATACCCTTCTCCCTTCACCATGTCATAATAACTATACTGTATGGATAGTGTATAGCGTTATAGTGGCAACAGAGGGAGTTTTGTTTAATTTTAACACCACCAAAGGGGTTTTTGTGATGTCAGGGAATATTAAATTAAAAACAATATAATAAAAAATGTGTATTAATTTCCTCCTAGTTAATTTTTAATTAATGGTTATGCTTAAATTTCTGTTTTAATAAATTAAATAAATCGTTTTTTAAAATATGATCGTTCAAAATTCAAATCATTTTAATAACACACAATTTTTTTTTGATAAAAATATTTTAATTATATAAAACCATTCATCAAAATTGTTCATGAAATTTGAACTGAAATTTCGTTTTTATAATTAATCTTAAAAGGAGGAAGAGTGTAAAGTGGACTGTGTCAACTTTAGGATACTCGCACGAAATGTAATATAAACATTATACCTTCGGCAAAATATCAAATACAGAACTAATTAGATTTTTTTATGTATTAAAAAATATATAACTTTAATGACAACTTAACGAAGCCTGTCCACTGACTTTATTTTATTCGGACGTTGACCATGGTTAGCTTCTATTGACAAACTCAGCTTCATTATGTATTAAGACCCCCAGCTTCAGATACTCAGTTTCGTTATGTTTTAAGTTGTTCTCATATTAAAAACTAAGTTGTATATACAGCTACCCGTACCCACTTTTTTTGGCTAACCAAATTTTACGCAAACTTTGGCTATAAAAATAAACGACTTTTGGAAAATTATTAGATACTCAGCTTTGTTAAAGGTATAGAGTAATACTTATTTAAAAAAGAAGTTATATGGCAACTATATAAACCCTTTTAGCAAACTGGCTGGATGTCAAGGGGGCTCTTTTATAAAAGCGAATTTATGAGAATTGTGGACGCCTACTTCGTTTAGGGTTTGAGTTATCGTGCGGACAGACAAACGGACACACATAGCTAGATCGATTTACTTTTTGATTCTGATCCAAGCCATACCTTTGATTTTTATCTACCTCCCCTTATCTTAACTGCATCACAAACGTAACGGCAAATTTAGGTATACCCTTTGCCCTACGTGTATATGGATATAAAAAGTAAAATTTTATTACAAACATTATTTAAATTATTATAAAGAGTGAAAATTAACGCGTCGACTCCATCAAAATATTTTCATTTAAAAAAAAAAGATTATTACAAAAAAAAAAATGGTGTAAATTTAAGACTTATTAGTAACTCAGTATTATAAACAAAAAAATTATATAAAATTCTAAACATACTCAAACCATATTGAACTCTAATATATATAACACTTAAAAAAAAAAAATTTAATGTCTGCATTACTTTCAAAAAGAGCTCCAAAAGGTGAAAATGCGAATGGAACCGACAGTGTGTATATATATACCCTTTTATAATTAATATATTAATGTTTGTTGATAATTTTTTACTTTTTTCAAGGTACATACACCTGACTAAATTGGTAAAAAGTGAGATGATGAATTTAATATAATTATCTATAGATACAGATGTGTATATGTTATATATATGAAGCTCCTAATGTGTAGGCTTCTATATAAAAGTATTATATATATGTATAGATTAAACTTTTAATCTTGTTTTTTTTTTATTATTATTTTGTATTGTAATTCTTTCAAGTGAACTTAAAAGTCATAACCATGAAATGAAAAGATTTTTCACGTATCCATTCCAATCACCTTATTATTTACCCCAACAATTCCTGTTATAATTTCCATCCCAACCAATTTTTTTTTTTATTTTTGCCCATCAAAATCATTTTGTTGTTGTTTTTATTATTTGGAATCCTTTTATTTTCTATTCAACAATACAAAATCCTTTGAAAAATTTATATAAAGAATCACATGTTCATATATGTGCTATACCTATGTACATTATACATTAATATATACTCTTAAAAATTTCCATTATATATTGCAAAAAAAAAAATAAAAAAATTTTTTCCACTTTCTGAACAAAAATAATGATATGAGCTTGTATGGAAAAAACAAAACCACCCCCAACACCGAGCCCAATTCAATCAAATTCAATATAAATAAATATCTATAATGCAGTCTAAGGCAACCTTTAAAATGTTTGTCCTAAAATAACGTGGAATTATTTTAAGACGTTTCCTTTTGTATCCAGATATATGGACAGAGTAGATGTCAAACACTTGGAATAAGCTGAGATCAAAGTTAAGTATCCGAATGCTTTGAGTTTAAAAAGAAAAGTTCAGAGCGCAAACTGTCAGAAACAAACTGTCATTTGATCCAAAAATTTGTCTAACATCTATATTTAATTCTATCAAAATTAACATTTAAAACCAAATTACTTTAATTGAATGACTTAGTAATTATTTGATATTTGCGATCTGAAGCGCTCTGGCATTTAAATAAAAGACATTAGAGGATAAACAACCAAAATCTCTTTTAATCACAAAAAGGAAAATGCCCTGTTATATAGCTCCTACCGTTAGCTAAAGACTTTTGTTTTACTAGAATGGGCTTCTTATTAAAGTTTTATAAACTACGCTATTAGCATTGTGTATTTAGATAATAAAATGGCATCAATCCTATCAAATGGTAAAGACGTATAAGCAAAATACATTATAGGCTACCTAAAGCTTAGAGTTTACTCCTGCTAACTATTTTTATATTTAGATTTTACAGTGCAACTTGTTTTTATTATTTACTGAAATTGGGACAAATCTGAAATGTTCTCTATTATCTAATGATATGTACATTAGTGTGTAGATGACGATTTTAAACCAGTGAAAAAGTCGGTGGTTTTGCTTCAGAAGATTCAAAAGAGTTAATTGATGATTAATGTTTAGTAATTAAATTGACAATCGAAGGCGAAATGTAGTCGTTCTTAGCTTAGGGACATCGTAAGAATATAAAAATAAATTTGAGAAAAATAAAGAAGCGTTATTTCTTAAATCCGAATATAAAAGCCGTATTACATATTAAGTGAAACATCATATTTATTATTAAAATAAAATGCGCCCCGCGATGCAAGTATATCATCCATATGGCCCTTAAAATGAAATTAGTTTCCTACGTCTGACCTAAAAGCTTTTATAAGTAATAATTTTGTTTGAAGAGTTTCAATTTTTTTTTCCCCACTTCTTAAAGCACCTTTAGAATATACATTGAAAAAAAAACTTTATATAATACGCATCGTCGTAGATTTTCTTTAAATTATTTTTAAAGAAACAACTTTTCATTTTAGCTTCTATATATATACTTTTTTTTTAATAACTCCATCATTGTAAAATTCTCCCCTATCGTAATTCAAAATTGATTTTCCCCATTATTTTTTGTTTCTTATGGTGAAAAAAAAGGGTAAAACAACTCTATATGAATTACTTTCTAATAAAATGCTGGAAATTTTACTTTAAAAATGGTATTTTTTTATATTACACAAAAAAACCTTCATTATTTATAAGAACCAACAACAATAGCAATTTTGCCATATCATCATAATTTATAATATTTTGTATAATTTTTTTTTATAAATAAAGAATTTAATGCGAGTGTTTAATGTATTGATTAATTTTTTAAAATTTAAATTTATTTAAAATTTATAACTGAAATCAAACACATATAAAATAATTAATTTAATTTTAAAAAACAAATCAATCGAAATGTAATTGAAAATTTTGACAGTTCGCGTCAATAATTTAATATTTTATTAAAACGATGGTAGCGCTGGATTATGTTACTTTGTGGGGTCATATTTTGAATTAAATTGTTCCTTATGTATTATTTACATAATACTTTCAGTAACTGATAAATATCCAGAAAGATTTGGGTAAATTCCCCTAGCGTTGACAGATAACTTTAACTATTACAAAGTTTAACACCAACGTTTTTATTAGTACTGTCACTAATGATGCCGTCACTTCAAGTGTCAGTAAATAATCCATTGTCATTTTGTTTCCATGATTTATGATTATTATATTTTAAATGTAATTATGTATATAAATAGCTCATACTATATTATTTACATAAATATACAAAAAAGCAATAAAAAAATGTCAATTGATTTAAACTGTCAAATTGTCATTATTAAGCGTTCAAATTTAAACTTTTGACGGCTTTGAAAATTGTAAACTTAAAATCAACATTTCGACAAAGATCGTCAACGCTTGTTTGGCAAAGCGCAAATTAGTGTTCTTATGTTTAAATGAGTGGTTCAGTTAAGTTAAACATCAACGCTAGCATAGGAGAATCTAGTTGGAGGGATCAGAACGTCTTTCAATTATATTTTATAATTTTATAAAAGGGTGAGTGCTTAAATGTTTGAAAATTTAAATCCAAATCGAAATAGTCCTATTATATGAAAAGTACTATTAAAAAAAAATTACCTTAAGTTGTGCGGCGTCAACTTTTTGCAAATTCTGTAAAGTTCAATTCAGCGAAGATATAATATAATATCAAATAATTTCCTTGGGAATTCCATTAAACTTACCTGTAAATAAAGAAATAAATAAAATTAATAAATATGTATCAAAAATAGTATGGTATAATATAATTTGCAGAAATTTATGTAAATTAATTAAACATTTAATTTTAATATTCTAAATCTCGAAATTAAGCATGCCTCTACCTCTATTCATTTTTTACTAAACGTCGCTACTATACCAAGGCGCTAAACAACACTTCATAAATATTTAAAGCTCTCCTCTGGTAGTTTTCTAAATGCCACACTACTCTAAATTACACACTACAAAACCATTCAGAGGTTTTTATTATATCTGGAAACGGAGAAGAAGAAATTTAACAATTTGAAATCTAGCAAACTAATGGTTTTTAAATAATTTACTGATGTCATATACATATTTACATCAAAAATCTATTGAATGCAGCCCCTCTTTTGAACAAATGATAACATAAAGTAAAGGGGCTTCTTAAACTTCCAAATTAAAAAAAAATCTGTTTTATAAAAATAGGACATTGGTTCGATCCAACCACTTTAATAATAAGTACACATAATTCTTACATACGTACATATGCCACCATACACTTCCCTTCCCATTTATTTCATTCAATTTTTTTTCACACTTTTATGGCTCTTAAATTCGTTGTAGTTTATACTTTTGTTTTTTCTATCACTCCACTGCTACTTTTTGAAAAGTGATTCGATACTATACTGCTATGACAACATTCAAAACATAGGGGGTAAAAATTATAATTTATTGAATTGTTAAAAATTTAAATTTATTGTGAAAAAAAAAGAGAGCAAACGTCAAAAAATTTTATGAAAAATGTTTATTATAAATAAATTTAATAGATGATCTGAATCTGAAAATTGGGGATGATTTATTATTAATTGATGATTCAATTGATTGTGACAATTTTGTTGATATAAAATCATAAAATTAAATGAGAAAACCTTGAAAATGATGAACCAAAAAAAAAAAAATAAACAATGGGGGAGTTATAGAAGACTAGGAGAATTATTATAATATTATATAAATAAGATGAAATATATACAATCAATAATTTTTTTATCTTACTAATTTATAAATTTAAATTTATTAAAGTATCTAAAAATACATATTTTAGGGAAATTTTATATTTTATAACAACTAGGTTGCTCTTAAAGTGTTCAGTCAATATTGAGAATAATTAAATTTTTGGTGTGATAAAATATCCAAGAAAGACCAGTTAACACCCAGAAGTCACTCGATCTATTTTTAAAGAATATAGCCAGGGCCGCGCCAAGCGGTGGTGCAAGGGGTGCATGGCACCCGGGCGGCAGGCATTGGGGGCGGCAAATGAAAAATGCGACAAATTATTTATTGATCGATATTTATTACTTTCATGATGGTTTAAACTTTAACCAAACAAACACTGCTATTAATTAAATAAAAATATGTATAACTTGTAAGCATTTTATATACTAAAGTATGAAAATAAATACTACATATATTATAGTCTATAAAAGTACCATACTGGTACTGTATTAATATGTAGTGTGAAGTATCAGTAATCAGTATGAACCTGTAGTCTGTACTGAATTCTGATTCTTTTTAGCGTATATTAAGCCCGACATGGATGCATTCGCGGTTTTAGATTATATATTTTCAAATGATCTGACTCCAATGTTTCCAAACATAACAATTGCATTAAGAATATTTTTGACAATACCTGTGACAGTGGCTTCTGGTGAAAGAAGTTTTTCTAAATTAAAATTAATAAAAAATTATTTAAGATCGACTATGTCACAGGAGCGGTTAAAAAATTTAAGCTTAATCAGCATTGAAAAAAATATAGCTGCAGATTTAGACACAACGGAGTTAATTCACGAATTTTCGCTCAGAAAAGCAAGAAAAGTTAATTTTTAAGAAAAATTTATATATAATTTTAATAAACTTGTTGATACATAATATATATTATGTTGTTATTGGTTTTTGTTTTTTTTTTTCTGTAACTAATTTGTTTTGAGAATATGTATATGCAAAATAAGTAATTAATAATTATATATACACATTTATTTTATTATGAAAAATATTAAGTTTAGGCTAAAAGAAATTTAGCTAATTACGGGCGGAAACTTGTGTCTGGCACCCCGGCGCCAATATACCTCGGCACGGCCCTGAATATAGCGTTAGTCAATACCAGCTTTCGAATCTGTCAATGAATCATCATGATGTATTTTTTTAATTCTTTTGAAAAAACTTGCAATGAGACAGTTTAAACTTGTCAGTAGCTCTTCGTAGATTGAGTCCCACCGTAGCCTACACAAAAAATTTACTAATCTTAGAGACTTATTGAACAAATTGGGAAATTTTGACTACCAAGGATCAAATGCATAAAACTGAACTTGAACTCCAATTCTTTTATTTATGAGTTTAAACCCAATTTTTGATTGAAAAAATGAGTTGTGATTTGAAGCTCAATTTTATGTATTCGACCATCAGAGTCTCAGACAATAATTGCCTTACGCTATAGAAAGCAAAGTCAAAGACATGAAATTTTAAATTCACATTCATCAATTAAAATAATTTGACATTTGGAAACCAATTTTTCCGAGGACTCTTTAATTAATTTACACAGAAATCCTAACAACTTTTTTGAAAGTCAATTTATGATATTAATTACAACGTCTGAATAAAATTTTTCATATCATGTTCTGGTGTTTTTTGGATTCATCTTAATAGATCTAAATACAATGGACATTGGCCACTTAAGACAACTGTGTAACTTTATGAAGTTAGAAAAATGCCATTTTTAAAAAGATTTTGAAAAATTCACAAACTCTTAACCTACATACTACTCCAAAAAATTATCTATTCTCCATTAAATTCCCTGTTTAAATTAACCTCATCTCTTCTTCTATTCGCACTTTAATTCCTCAATCCTCATAATTAAATATACTCTTATTACAATAAATTAATAAAAAACTAAAGAGAATCCATTTTATTTTTTCATTAAGTATACAATCATTTTAATCCAACATTTCCCTTAAACATAATTATAAGAAATCTACTTTATACTCATTCTAATAACAATAATAATAATAAGCTAAATGTTAATTCTCAGAACAAATTTTTTGACATCTTGTAATCCTAACATGTAAATAAAATAAAATTTTTTGAATGGATAACATATTCCTTTAAGATATATATTTATATAAACTTACAAATATATATACAATTTAAGTGGTCCACATAAAATATAGTCAAATGTAAGAATTACCACTTGTAAATCCCATTGTGTTGTACGGATTTTCTGTTTTTACTCAACCTTAAGTATATTGTGTATGAGTACACATGCAAAATAAATATCCACTTAATGAAATTCCGGTATAAAAAACAAATCTATTTACAAGGGATCAACATCACAGGTTTGTCAACATTTCAAAATATTGAAAACCTTAGGTATATTCATAGCTACATGTATATTTTAAATATACATATAGTGAATATGAGTGAGAAAATGAGTGGGTGAGTAAGTGAGTGAGTGTATATAGCAATTAAACATAATTTGGTATTGTCAATCATGTTTTGTATATGTATAATATATATATACATATATAAGTATTAACCATCTAATTTACATGTTTATTTTGGTTTCTATAATCAACGCCAATATAATTTTTACCAACAATACAACAACAAAATTTGAATTTTGACAAAAGTTATATAAATAAGTTAAAGTACTCACGAAACTTTTTGTGTCTAGTCATTTTTTGAGTTTTTTTTTTTTTCAATTGTCTTTTGTTGTAATAATATGCAATGCATGTACATTGATTGCAGCATAAATCTTTTGGAATGAAAGTGATATTTTCTCGAACCCTTTTTTTTAAATTAAAATAAAATAATTTTAAGGAAGAATATTCATTGTTTTTCGCCATGTCTCTAATTTATAGAAAACAGTAATGAACATTGTACAATTATTTGTTATATATATATATATATATATGTGTAATGTGTATATATATATGTATTTAAAAAATAAAAATTGTTGAGCACGATTCATCACTCATATTAATATTTACGTCCAAATATGTAATATACCTTAATATCATTATCGAAATAACAGTAATTTGCATACTTTTGTAATTCCCCAGGAATGTTATAATATTTTAACAAATTTAGTTGTCAAAATAAGTAATTATGATTACAGTTGGTGAGAAAAATAATAGCAAACGCTCAGTAAATTATTTTGAAGGAAGCTTTTAGAGAGATCAGATAAATATGGTAAACTTTAAGGTGATGATTTAAAGAGCTTGTAGAAACATGTTAAGGCGATTAGGTATGTAGATTTTAAAAGAGCTTCTAAAAATTACTAACAAATAGAGAATTGTAAGATTTCTGAGCTGAAAGTTCTTTAATCAGTTGATTCTCTTTAATTTCAATATTTTATTGTGACTGCAATGTGTCAATTATGTTAAGAGAAAGAGAGTAATGCAGAGCTGAGAGGGAATATCTGAACTTAAAATCACAGTTTATAGCGCTTTAATTTATAAGAAAGAAGAGCTTTTCTAAGAGAAATTTATTCAAAATATCTTTGCAAATAGTTACCTTAATTGTCAAAAGAAAAGGCCAGAAAAGAATAAAAGAACTTTCAATGATTTTTATTATTACACTTCACATGAAGAGTCAACTGTCATCAAAAACCCCACACAATTAATTGTAAAACCTCGAGCACGCAGACGGTGAGCAAACCTATTTTTAAAAGTCAGAAATATAAAGACCAATATGTTTGAAAATTTTTTTTCAAAAATCGCTCCCTCACTATTTGCGTATCCCAGGCCTCTCAGGCAAGTTCCATACAAGTTTACAAATTAAGAAGAATTTTAGAATTGTATTTAAACCAGAATTGTCCCCTTTTACTTAAATATGAAAACTTTAGATTTTAAGACACGGTATTTGCGAGATTTTGATTTTCGAAAATTTAAAAGTCGAAATATCGTACCGTTCCCGCTTGTCGTATATATTTTATATAAACATTGTAACCATTATTCGGTATATTAATTCGAAACAAAAAATAACTAAAGTTATTTCAAGATTACAAAATACTTGAGGTATAAACAGTTACAAAAACTTATTTACAAAAAGGACCTATCAAGTTTTCACAATTCATGTATCGGAATATTAAAGTAATCAAATACTGTTCAAGAGCCATTTACAACAAGTAAACGAAATTCTTTATAAATTCGGCCATTCTAAAATGAGGTAGGAAAAATAAAAAAAATTGAGGACTATTCATTTAAAAAATCTATTGCAAAACAAACTATTGGCTTCATATTTAGAGACAATGTTATAATTTATGCCAAAGGACATATAGGATTCAAAAAATTCGAAATTAATCAAAAGGAGTTTTAAATAGCTTTACGTGACAACTTGAAGTTAGTTATTACTTATAGTTGTCAAGTTTGTTATTACTCAAAGCTTGCAACCACGAATCGGTGAATTAATGTTTGAATATTTGGTGGGGGTTGTGAATGTGGAGCCAAAGATAGATTAAAAATGTAAAACAGTCCTTATGCAATAAATACAGGAAATTATTATATGAAACTGATAATTGCTATTGTGAATGAAAAAGTAAATACTTAAAACAGGATGTTTGATATAAATCTACCTTTTTTTTTCAAATCCTTTAAAATTTCACACAAATCGATTTTGTCATTATTGTAAAGGACATTGAATTGTCAGTTTACATTTTTTGCTTTCCGTTTAGAATTTTGTTAACAAAATAACTCTAGGTTTTGATTTTTAATTGGGGGAATCGACATTAAAGAATAAAGTGTGGGAAAGAAAGATTGAAACAAGCATTTTAAATTAATGATATTGTATTCGCAAAATTCTTTTGTTAATTAAATTGTGTCATCATATTACAAAGTTTTTAATATAGATACAGAATCTATAGTACAATGTAGAAGATTCAATACACTGGGGTATAGAATATATATAAGAAGTCATTTATCAAAAATTTTTTGAACTCATTCTTTTTACTCTTTTTTTATATCCGATTTATAAGCATTGGAAAGTAAAAATCTTAAAGATTTAATTAATTTTGTAAACGTTAATCATAATAAATAAAATGAATTAACATGTTTTCACTGTGTTTCACTTAAATTAACGAATGAAAGGGTTGTTTAATAAAATTTCGCATATATTTTCCCCCGATTTCTTGTTAATTTTTAAACAAAAAATAGGTTAAAATGAAGTAGGGTAGGGTAGAATTAGACTGTCAAAATTAGAATGAAAGATAAAAATTCAATGTCCAAACTACAAATCAATGAAAACGTCAAAATCCCGGAGTAATATGAAGGGTTAAGATTAAAACTTTTAATAAGTTCATATTGTTCAGCTGTTTCAGACTTACAACAACCCTCAAAAGTACAGGCTTCGACAGTTAAGGGATGATTTAACAATCGAATACAAAATAATCTTAGTATTAGAACTGCACGAGAGTCCTTATTTTTAAAATTGGTGATAAATGAATTCCATTGTTATAACATGTAGAATGTCCTTAATTCTAATTTATAATATTATATTTGTTATATATATTGTCATTTAATTTTAAATTTAAAAAAATTTTCTTCCTTGAACCCCACTTGTTATGGAACTAAGTTACCCAAATTCCGTATATTTAAATTATTATAACAGAAGTTCTATAAGCTACCATTTTAATCCGAAAAAATCAAGCGAAAGCTTTTTCTATGCAACCTACTCATCCCATTTTACTAGTCAATAACCTAATTATAACACGGCTTATGGAAAATTCGAATTATGCGCATGTCGAGATTGTGGTAACATATTCCGTCCAATCCGTTTCCCAAAGTTGGTAATTCGTATGTGTACGACTTAATTAAATTTAGAGAATAGTAACATATTTCTCCTCAATATCTCTCCAAATTTTCTCCATCCACCATCAGCTAAATTCCCAAACAACCTCCCCATAATCCCAAAATCCTTTCATATTCCCATCATATTGTACATTTGTATCACAAGCTTCTTCCTAAAGTACAGGTACACTAACCAAAGGAACACGGCACAGTTTTAATGGATGGTTAAGGAGCGGTCCATTCCCTCGTAAAAAAAATATACTGTCTCTATATGTGCTATAAATTAGCTCTATATTTTGATTCTAGTTTTTAAACTAACAAATTTCTTTTATACTTTATATTTATATAAGTTACAATATTTGAATTAAAAACCAATACACACAACCATACATACTATACTGAATTGAATTATTGAAAGGCTATATAATAACAATTTACCTCAAAGATCTATTTAAAAAATGAATGAATTATCTACAATTTCATAAAAAACTGTAAAATGGTAGATACGCACAAAAAAAAAACAATCATTTTAGCTTTTAGACTTAATTTAAAAAATGATACCATTATTTAAAAAAAAAAAAAATTGGAGCAACAAAATAACCATCCAAATAAAAGGATAAAGATATATAAGTGTATACTTATGCATAAAGCATAATAAATAAAGTAATTGACATCCCAAAAACTAAAAAACAACAAGGACTTAAAAATAGGCCAGGATACTTTTTTTTTTTTTTATTTTACATATAGTGTAAATTTATTTAAAATTTAAAATTTAGAGTATATTTTGTTGTTTTTATTATTCTCTCAAAGACTTTTTTTATTTTTGTTATTATTTTTTTAGTACTCAATTTTCACACGAATAAAATTTTTTTTTTTAAATACAAAGCTAACCTTTACGTATATCCATATATACTTAGTATAAAATTTGTAAATTTTTTCATAATTTAAGTTAAAAAAAAAAAACAAAAATTGAAACCTCCTTGTCCTAATTTTTTTTATTATTATTATATCCTACAGACTGCTGCTGTTGCTGTTGTTGCTGCTGCAGTAGTACCAAAAAAAAAAAAATACAAATAAAATAAAAAGCAGAAGCTTTCATCTTCCTTTAATCCTTTTTTGATTAGAACAAGTGACCTAAAATATGTTTTATAGTTTTTATTTTTATTTTGTTGTTGTTTTTGTTATTATTGTTTTTTTTTATTGTTGTTGTTCTCATATTTAAAAAAAAAATTTATAAATAAAAAAAAAATAAAAATCCTGATGATGATGCATTTAAATATGAACGTAATGTAAGTATTTAATTTAAATATACACATATATATATATATATACATTTATCATTTTTTTCTAAGGATTTATTAATGTATTTGTGTATGCATGAATATGTAATAAGAAAAAGATTATACAAAAAAAACAAAAAAAAAACAAAAAATGTTGAATATAAATAAACAAATATGTAAATTATGGTGGTGGATGAGAATGAGAGTGAGAGCGAAAAGATGGTGATGGTGGTGGTGGTGGTGGATATGATATAGATGATATGATATAGATGGATTCTCTCTTCAACCTTCAACAGGTTATCACGGTTTTAAAAATATTTAACACAGAATATTAATTTCTTTTTTTTAATTCACTTCTTTTTAATTTATAATTTTTTTTTTATTTTTTTGTGTGTAAAAAACAATATTAAGTTTTTTTATTTTATTTTAAAATAAATCTAACTTAAAACAAAAAAAAAAAAAACAGTGTTGTGATTTGGTAATGTGGCCGCATCTCCAATGGCGGCAAGTTAAGTATATTTTTTTTTTTACTTTTAAATATAATTTTTTTATTGAATAAAAAAATTTTTTATTTTTGTTTTGTATAATTAAAAATTCTTCTACTTAATTTATTCACAGCACTAATTTTAATTTAATTTGCTTAAAACCTTTTTTATTTTGTGTTAAAATATAATTTATTGATTTTATTTCTAATTTTCAAATTTTATTTTTGATTTTCAATTTAATTTAATTTTACATTTAATTTCATACCGGCACGTGATTTGGTTTTGTTTACATTACATTTAATACTGCTTTTTTTTTTTTATTGAAGATTACTCTTTATTTATCATCTACTAGTTGTAAACAAACCAATTATAATATATCCATTTCATTCCCTCTCCCTCGGATGATAATATTCTAAAATCGCTCAGTAATTAATACCATCAATAATATGTCACCGTATTGCTTTTAATTTTAAATTGTATTGTTTTAATTTTTGATGGTATGTCAATTTTACTCATTTTTACTCTATTTTTTTTTCTTTTTTATTTTATCATAAAAGAAAGGGAAGTACTGAAATTTCAGTTCATTTCTTTTCAACTAACTTAAATTACTTAATTTAAATTTAATTATTTACATATACGTGAGTATTTTTACTTGCACGTAGATTTTGCTGTGTGTGAGTTTTCGGTTGTAACTAAGTTCAATAAGGTCTAGTTAAAAACTGTTGAATGGTGTTATAAACCGATTGCTCACTCATAGCAGAATAAAATAGGGGTATTGTTGATGGTATTTTGTAAATATTGTTAGCAATACTTTTGTTTTTATAAACGGTGATAACTTGTTCGGGTTGTATGAATCGTACACATACAATATTTAACCTAAATTATAATATAATTAAATTTTAAATTTTATAAGTTTTATTATTATTTGTTTTTTTTTTTTTTTTTTTTCAATTTACTAATTGTTATTAAAAATTGCCAATTTTCGAGTTAATTTTTGTAATATTCGGGGCCTACAAGCTAATTTTCATGCCGTAGAATGTCATCTTAACTCCACAAAACCAGCAATTTTAGCCCTTGGTGAAACACAAGTCAGTGGACAGAATGATAATTTTAATATTATTGGCTACTCACTTGTTTCACACTTCGTACCCAAAAGAGGAATCGCGATTTACATTAAAAATGACATTGCTTTCAACACCCTAGATAAATATACACCTTCCAGCCCAACCTTCCATTATATTTGGGTTAAAATTATCGTTGAAAAGCATGTAATACATTTCTGTTTTTTATACAGATCACCCAACTCAAATGAACAAGAAACTGCTGTGGAAATTGACAATCTTTCAAACCAGATCAATGAAATTTTGGAATCATGTCCACAAACCGAAATTGTTCTGGCAGGGGATTTCAACGTACACAACAAAGACTGGCTTCATTTTTCAAGTAACTCTTCTTTGAGTCAAAACTCAATTGGGAAACAAGTTGAATTATTTTCCACACTGTTCCATCTTTCTCAACTTGTCCAAAATCCCACTAGGGTCCCCGACCGAGCTGATCAAGAGGGTCACCTCTTGGATCTGTTTTTAACCACTCACCCTGAAAAATATGTAGTTTCAGTTGGTTGTCCCCTGGGGGGCTCTGACCACTGCCTGGTAACCACAAGCTTCCCGGTAAGCACATTAGTCAGCCGAAGGATTCCTCCCAAAAAATTAGTATGGCAATATAGTCGTGCTAACTGGGAGGGATTAAACAATTTTTTCAAAGCATTCGACTGGTCATTGTGCTTCCGCGGTAAAAATGTCAACTTCGCTGCAAATGCGATTAGTGAAACAATTTTACTTGGAATGAGGTTGTATATTCCTCACTCCATGAAAAGTATTAAACGAGAGCCCAAATCATGGTTTAATCGCATTTGCAAAGAAGCCATTCGTAAAAAAGTGGAGGCTTTTAAGCAATACCGGAACAGCGGGTTGGAGTCCGACAGGGCCAACTATATCGTGGTTCGAAACAGATGCAAGAGAGTTATCAATAAGCAAAAATTCTTATTCAACCGAGGGTTGAAACGAAAATTCCTACATATGCCTAAGAATAGCAAATCGTTTTGGACGTTTGCAAAAAATCTAAAGGAGGACACTAGTGGGTCCTCCTTCCCTCCGCTTATTGATAAAAACAACTCAATTGTGTCAGATTCAAAAGAAAAGGCAAACTTGTTTGGCAAACAATTTTCCTTTAACTCAACACTGCCACAGTCAACTCAAAGACCACCAAATATTCCAGAAGTTGGCTGCTCCTTTGGTAGAATTTACTTTAGGACGCGAGCAGTGATGAAAATCTTGAAGAATCTAGATACGAACAAATCAGCCGGTCCCGATGGAATCACAACGATGGTTCTTAAAAAAACCTACTCTACCATTTCAAAACCTCTACGCAACCTCTTCTATTTATCCTTTACTTCGGGTATTCATCCTGCGCAATGGAAGATTGCGCACGTTTTTCCAATTCCAAAAAAAGGTAACAAAAGCGATCCCTCTAACTACCGCCCTATAGCTATAACTTCGGTCCTTTCCAAAGTAATGGAAAAAATTATAAACCAAAAGCTTTTGAAATATCTGGATCATAAAGGTTTGCTTCATGATCGACAATACGGGTTCAGAGCCCGTCGTTCAACAGGTGATCTCATGACTTATCTTTGTGAAAAGCTCAATATCAGTCTTCACCACTCTGGTGAATCTGATGTGGTAGCGCTGGATATTTCTAAAGCTTTCGACCGTGTATGGCATGCTGCTTTGTTAGCAAAATGCAGAGCTATAGGGTTAGGTAGAGTCTTTCTCAAATGGATTGGAGATTTCCTTTCGAATCGTACGATTCGAGTTCTGGTCGATGGTTTATCATCTGACAAATTTGAACTGAACGCTGGTGTCCCTCAAGGTTCTGTTCTTTCTCCCACCCTCTTCTTAATATTCATTAATGATCTTCTATCTTTAACTTCCAATCCAATTCACAGTTTCGCAGATGACAGCACCCTTGTAGCTTCCTATGAATTCCATAGCCGCTGTAACATTAATCATCAGGTTAATACAACAGCAAAAAATTTCACTGTCAGTGAGCTAAATAACGATTTAGCAAAAATTCACAAATGGGGTGAAAATAATCGTGTTCAATTCAACACGAAGAAAACCCAATGCTGTCTCATCTCGCGAAAAATAGCAACTTCCATTCCCAACTTGATTTTTCAGGGAGAAGTTTTGCAGCACTCAACAGATTTAAATATTTTGGGCATTGAGTTAAACCAGAAATTGACTTGGTCGAATCACATTTTTGGTATAGCTAAAGATGCAGCTAAGTGTTTGGGTTTTTTGTATCGCTGTAAAACTTTCTTCTCTCCATTAGATCTCCTCAATATCTATAAAACATATATTAGACCAAAAATGGAGTATAATGCACATATCTGGGCTGGTGCACCCCAATCAGCGCTGGGATATCTTGATAAAGTGCAAAACAGAGCTATTCGTCTTATAAATGATCCCAGTGTTACCTCAACGCTCACTCCACTTAGCCATCGGCGCACAGTCTGGTCACTTACCCTGTTTTATAGATACCTAGTGGGGACGAACACCTGTTCTAAAGAAATAAAACAATTAATGCCTCCACTCAAAGTTTTCCAACGTGAAACAAGGAGTGCAACAGATGCTCATCCCTACTGCGTCGAATTGTTAAGATGGCGAAACACGGCTTATGGAAATTCGTTTGTTATGCGCATGTCGAGATTATGGAACCACATTCCGTCCAATGTGTTCCCTAAAGTTGGTAATTCGTATGTGTACGACTTAAATAAATTTAAGAAGAATATTAACATCTTTCTCCTAAATATCCCTCCAAATTTTCCCCATCCACCATAATCCAAAATTCCCAAATATCCTCCTACAATCCTAAAATCCTTTCATATCCCATCCCTGTAACCAAACTGTACATTTGTATCACAGGTTCCTTCCTAAAGTTTGGTTCAAAAAGGGTGTGGTTTTGGTGCGTTAAAATCGCACACTACCCAACGAAATACCGCAAAGTTTCAATGGGTGGCTTTCGAGCGTTCCATTCCCTCGTAAAAAAAAAAAAAAAAAAAAAAAAATATTCATATAAATATAAATGGAAAAATGTTTATATTATTTTTATAGTTATATGTATTATACCTTATATTATAATATATTTATATGTATATTTTATAATTCTTCTCTTTGTATTTCATTATTTTATTGTATATTTAATAAAAAAAAAAAAAAATTCAAATGTTTACTTCAAACTTTTTTTTTTTTTCTTGTTTTTTCTTGTCTTTTGAATTCATTTTATTTCCTTTTCATTTTTTTTCTTGTTTTGTTTTTTTTTATTTTATTTATTTATTTTTCGGAAGGATATTTGTTTATGAGGACGCGCATACGAACATATATATGTAAAAGTATATGTTTTATTTTTATTTAGAAGTAAAAAAAATAAAAGATGAAATATTAGACATAATTTAAAAAAAAAGAAAAAGTGGGATAAGCATCCGATAAAGTGCAGTTCAACCGCCTTGAATGAAAAAGTCAAAGTAAATGTAAAAAAGCTTTTAAAAAAATTTTTATGAAAGTATGAAATGTGTCAATTTAAATTAATATTATATTTATAAATTAATTAAAAAGTATATAATTTTTAAATATATTTAATTTATAAATTTTGAATGAAACGAATATTAAAGTGATTTTGTAAGTAGGTTAAGTTGGCGACGGAATATATTCATAGTCTTGTAGTTTATTTTACAAGTTTTAAGAGTGTTGTAACACATTTGTTTTATTTATCGAAAAATAGCAACTGCATATATGCTTTTTTAATTAATAAGTACATTAAATTAATAAGCTTTGAATAAGTTTTATAAATAAGGAATAATCTTTGAAACATTTTCGTGGAGTTATGATAAAATCGGTAAAGTTAATAGTGCTATACAATGAAATACTTGTCCTAAATTAAATAATAATGGCTTAAAATGACAGTTACCTTCTTTGAATATCGCAGGACATTTTTCATAATTATTTATTTATTAATTTTTAATTTATTATTAATACAATATTTTGTTATAACATCAGTAAGACTTTCGGCTACATCAATTTAACAAAATATACTTCAACTGACTACTTATTGATATATTGCATATTTTTAGGTGCTTCTCCAAAAATATTATTATGTTCAGAAATTTTATTAACTTTTGTGAACAGATGGATTAAATTTGAAGTTAAATTTCTTTGAATATTTTAGTTCAAATTCCTTGAATATAATTCTTTCGTTCTTAAATATTGAATTTTAAATTCTGTAAATTAACTGAATTGTACGATAAATCTGGAACTATTATGAAGAAAGTATAATAAATCTTTGTGCTGGAATTATATTGAACTACAATAACTGGAATTATAATAACTTACACTCAGCGCTTTAAAATGTCAAAAATACGAACGTGAAGCTTTTAATAAATAAAATTAATCGATATTTCTTCTGTCAAATCGAGTTCAGAGTATATATGTAATTTATTTTATATATGTATATGAAATTGCATATTATAAAATCAGGTGTATGTAATTGCATATAAATAAATATATACGTATTGTGGCATGGACGTCATTATAGTAATAGAGTGCGTCACATCAACGTCGTTAAAGTCAAGTATAATTCCTGAATATAAGTTTTGTCATTTACAGTTTAAAACATTCAAAATCGAATAATGAGTACTATTTATTAAAAACTATTTTAATTTTTAAAACTTACTAAATACCAATTACTTACTAATATAAGTATACTCACTTCTTTCAACCTACCTAAGAAGTCTCATTATTTTTAACAATTTTATTTCTTTTCAAGTGTCAAATTAAACGTCATAAAATCTTCCTATATACTGACAATTGCAATATGACAGCATTTTTTTTCTTATTTTGATTATATTTTATGCACTCAATTACTTGTCATCAAAAATTCTACTTGATAAATGTTTAAATTTTATATTGCAAGTATATTGTGAATCTCTTTTATGTATAAAAACATCGTTTTCGTAAAAGTACCCTTTACATGTATATTAGTTTTATTTCAATTCAAATCCATGGTAAATATATATAATTTAAATATGTATATGTTGTATTAAAAAAAAAGAAAAACAAAAAAAAATAAAATAGAAGCAGTACAAAAGGTAACTATACATAAATCCTTAAGTGTAATATCCTTTGCTTTGTTCAATATAACGGTACAAAAAAAAAAAAACATAGGGGAACATTTTCTTTATAAAAAACAAAAAAAAAAAAAAAAAAAAATTGTGTTATCTCTAAGATTGAAAATATAAAATGGTAGAAGTTTATATATACATGTATATATAAATACGTTTATAAATATAAAATTGATAGGTAGAAAGAGTGGGGATGACTTAAAGTAAACAAACGAATATTTACGAGCTGTATATACATAAAATATAAAATGATACATTCAACATTATACAAGATATTGTTATTTTTTTTTTTTTTTTTATTATATAAATTGTAAGATTCCCTTGTATTTTTTTTTTTTTTGTTCATCTTGAAAGGACCCTTTGTTCATCCCTTAGCCCCATAATAAATTTTTTGGCAATGGTTTTTTTGTTTTTTGTTGTTGTTTTTATTATTTTATACATACTTTGTACAAAAGAAAAAAGTTGAAATTTTTAGGTACATGTTTCTTATTTTTTATTCATAAATGTGTATATACAAATGTATGTATGCATTTATACAAATATATACAAAAATTTTTGTGTATAAAAGATAGTGTAACATCTTTTTGAAAATTTATGATGTGTTGATAAGCAACAACTTATGGCCAAGGCAATTTAAAAAAAATGTGTATCAGTATATATATATGTATAATACTATATATATATTTATTTAGTATTAAGCAACAGTAGCAGCAGTAACAAACAACAGTGGCAACAGTAGTTACTTAGAAAATTATTATTTTTATTTTTTTTTTTTTTGTAATATTTAACTGGTGCGCCCAAAGTATCAATTTTATTGTATGTGTATGTATTAGTATTATAGTTAGTGTTTATGTTCCAGAAGTCTTTTTTTTTTTTAAACATTTCAAAAGAATTTCTTTACTTAGATACCACACAGTTTACAGTGAATTCTCAAGGAAAAGAAGTAAAAAAAGGAAAAGAATGAATAAAAGTTTTTGTATTTTTTTTGGAAGAAGAAGAAAAGTATTTTTTTAAATATTATAATAAAGATAGGTATGTCCTCATTTTATGGATTATTTTCTTTTAAAGAAATATTATATATTCTTTAGGTATAGGTACCTATTTTTTTTAATGCTTATGAATATTATATACATATACAATGAAGCAAATGAATAGGAGTTTTATTTAAAGTGATGTATGCATATATACTGAAATTATAGTACAATGCCATATTATGATGAACAATTAAAGGTATTAAGGAATAAATTTAGTATATATAGTGAAAGCCTAATGTAACGGACATATTATAATAAAATTTGGCATTGGATTTAGTGTTAAATGAAGGTAATTATGTCGAACGGATATGCATAAATTGATAAGCTAGATAAGCAACACTTCAGAAGAAGTTATAAATATTATGCCTAAAATCAAACCCTATCGCCGTAACACACGGTTAGCAGCTCAATCTCATTCATATACAGTAGAGCTTTTTAGAACAAGAACTCTAAAAATTTAGAAACTATTTTTTAAATCGCACCTCCAAATTGTGGAACACATTACCCCCATATGTGTTTCCCAATACATATGATCTAGAAAAATTCAAGAAGGAACTCAATTTATATCTTTTGGCTTTCCCATTCAATCCTTGATAGACATTTATATTTATGTTTTCTCGCTACTTTTCAGCCATAATACTGCGCAACCAACAAGGGTGCTTATCCCATTATTTTAGCTACGGGGGGAGGTTGTTTTAGTTGAGTAGAAATCTCACACTACCTGGGGGAATCTTTTGAAGGTTTTTTCCTACCTTAGAAAAAAAAAAGTTATAACACCAATTGAGGGGCGTAATATAGTTTAAAATATCAGCGAAAACTCAAAATATATCCAAAAAACTAATCAAGTCCAAATAAAGAACTTTAAGATATTAATATTTATTAGTAAAGCCTAAATGTTTGAGCACAAGATGACACTGTGTTGACACTATACCATTCCACATCGGCAAGGTATTTTTTTTTACACTATACTAACGCCGAACGTGGCGATACCTTCACTTATTCGTAATATTGAATCTTAACACAGTGTGATTATAATTCTGTGACTCATACAGTTTCATACATACATGCAAAGTAATAATATTTTTGCATTCATACTTCTTTCCTCAGTCTACACGACAAATTCATGTATTATCAATCCTATATTAGTTGGTTGGAGTTGGAAACTAAACTAGCAATTCTAATTGAGATTTGTGTAGAGAGACCAACCACGTACAATATGGTCAAAAGATCAGTAGATTAACGAAAACAGTTAAATTAAATTATTTAAAGTTTAAAAATTAATATATCTAATTTTATGGAATTTTATGATTAAAGTTCACATTATCAAAATCAATGTTAATTTGTGTCCTCAATGTCAATCAATGCTTGGAAACCCTGGAATAAGAATAAAGTGTTAAAGGAAATCAATCTTTAAATAAAACTGTTAAAAGGTAAAATTGTGTTTCCCAATTCGTTTAAACCGCAAAAATTCAAGAAGAATGTCAACTTATACCTCCTGGGTTGCCCATTCAACCCTTAAAAGTCATTTATATTTATGACTAGTAGTAACTTTTCAGCCATAATACTGCGCAAGCAGCTAGGGTGCTTATCCCATTATTTTGGCTACGGGGGGAGGTTGTTTTAGTGTAGTAAAAATCTCACACTACCTGGGGGATTAGGTTACCAGGAGGTGCCTTTTGAAGGTTTTTTCCTCCCTTAGGAAAAAAAGAAAAAATGTGGAGAGTTTTAGTAGTAAAAAAAGATATTAAACATATGGAAACTAATTGAATGAGATGGAGAAGCTTTTCAGAACCTAAATACTTACTATCAGAACTATAAAAGGATCAAATAAATGATTTTAATTTTCGATTACTATAACATGCCAAATTAAAAATAATTTTCCGAAATTCCAAGCTTTGTATACACTTCAATTTAAATTGTATCATCCTTTTCATAAGCGTCTAAACTTCTATACAACATGGAATTTCCCTTCCTACATATCCAAAAAGAGCCCTAAACATTTCGTTGTTATTTTTAACATACTTTGCATTTTCTTACATTTGTATATGTATAATGTCTTAACTTAGAATAAAAAGTAAGAAGTACATATATTTCAGTATTTCACACGTTTTTAGCTCTTTAAAATTTATAGCTTTTATGTTACTTTTTTACTATTTTTTCATATTCTATCTTAAAAAAATTTTTATGTTACTTTTGTAAGACATTTATTACACCATAATCTTACCTTTTACACATACATGCAAAGTTATATATATATATTATACTTATAGATAAAATATACAACTATTTGTATATTTTTATATATGTACAATAAAAACGCATACGTGCCAACAAGTTGTTAAAATGTCGTTTCAAAAAAATTTATAACAATCTTATAGCTAGAAAGTGAATGAATTGTTACAACTACTGTGATTTATATATGTATGTATATATATATATATATATAAAAATTTAAAAGTAACGAAAAAAAAGTCCTTAAGATTCCGGAGGAAAAAGAGTCGGAAAAAAAATATGAAAATTGTACCTATAGTTATATATTTTTATATTGAAGGATGAAAATTGTCTACAAATCTATTTTTGAGTTCCGTTCTTCTTTTTTTTGGGGAGCAGAGCACAAAAATTACACTTACATCATCATTAAAATAATTTTCTAAAAATGTACCTCTAGGACTAAGAATAATTTTTTTTATATTTTATTTTTTTTTATCAAATCCTGAATCCTGATTTATTCCAGAGAGAATTTTATCGACCAGTGATAAGAAATATATATAGAAATTTGTATGTATACGATTTTCAGGTGTGTTATTCAACAAATGGAAGTGTATAACACACGCAAAATTCATTTATAATTTATTTTTTGGGTTTTTATAAATACACTTGCAAAATAAACACTTCTTAAATTTATTAGAAGTGTAATACGTTAAAAGTAAACGTATTTTAAGTGAGCATTTTAACCTTTTTACTTTTCGAACGAACTTTAATTAAGTGTAAGGGGATAGATTTGATAGGAAACTCCTGTTCTAAATAAAGAAGGGAAATTTTGAAGTGCTGCAAATAGAAATGCATTAAAAAGAGCCAACGCATTTTAATTTTTGCAACTAATAATGGATATAAGAAGTTTAAATCAAGGATAATATGCTTTATGAAAGACTATAGAAGAACCTTATAAAAGAGACTATGGGATGCCTAGGACTTTTGGGTAAAGAGGAAAACTACTCTGTGGACAAAAAAAAAACCAAATAGACGGTAAACTTAAATCCCCTTTAAAATTATCAATTCAAGGAAATCAAAAAATCATAATTTCGAAAAAATACAGACCTAATGAACTTGACAGTGTACAAGCAATTTAGAACTGATATAACTTGAGACATTGAGCTGCAAGGTTTGTTAGATGGAAAATGGAAATGTCGTATATACAAATATTAAACTGTAAAAAAGAGTGTAAAACGTTTCTACAAACAAAAATTCCAACTAAAACGAATAGGTTCTATGTATATATATATATATATGCACTTTAAATTAATGTTTTGGAAATATATATATATTTAAAGACCTTTTTAATTTATATACTATACTTTGACTTTACTGACTTTAAAAGTTGTAATTTAAAAAATTCGAACATTCAATAAATTTTCCTTAAAATTTTCAATTGAAAACTGATTTATATCATGATAATATGCATAAATTTATTTAAATTGATTTTTTTCTTAGAAACTGAAACTTTTTTACTTCAATTCATTTTTATTTATCACTTTTAGTCTCTCATGTTATCTATGAGATTCAAATTATTTCATTTATATCTATTTTAAATGCTTCAATTACTTTTGGGATGTCGTTATTCACCTTGACATATAATAATTGAACTGTAATTGTTCCAAACTCTTGTTCAAATAAACTTTCAAGCAAGTTTACAGGGTGTTAATAAAAATTTGTTGGATTTAAAGTTATTTCATGAAATAAACCTTAATTTGAATGTTGATCGTATAATATTGTACCTTTATACCAGATTTGTATATTTCAAGAACTAATACAATTACCAGTACGATTACCTTTCACTCATTACTTTATCAAGTACCGGTATTACTTAGATTTCGATACTCGATACTTAAATATATAGATAGTAATAGAATTAATTAAAAATACTTGTAATTCACAGAAAGTAATTAAATTTTGACTTTAATTACTTTCGTAATTATTTTTTGATACTTAGATATTTTCGAGTAATTAAGTATTTTCGAGTATCAAGAATTCAATTACTTTTCAAGTATTCCAGAATTTTATAAATATATTCATTTATAGTAATAATTAATTAGATATTTAACTTAAGTAATACTAGTACTTGACAAAGTAATGAATGAGTATCAAGTACTTACAATTGTACCATTTTACTCAGTATTATACAGGTCTGCTTTATACTAAAAATTCAATGAAATATATGTTATTAATCATTATATGAACATTTATGTATAAAAAGTTGGACTGTTGGTCCGTTGAGTCTCATAACAAAACTTATTCAATAAAAATTACTTTTGGATAATATTGATTTACTTTCAAAAATGTATTTAATAAATATCTAAGAACAGGAAGGCTGGCGAACAAGTACAAGACACGGAATTAGGAACGAATGAAAATATTAAGAATATGCAAAAATTTAAAACTATCTTTAGATTCAATTATCTATTTAGGTACTTTATAAATTATTTTATATTCTAAATTTGATTCCCATTTAAAGGGCATTTTAAATTCAAAATTTGAAAATAATCAAATTATAAAATCTTTAAAAATATTTGTATGAAAAATTAAACTACAAAAATGTTATTAATGTTCATTTTTAAAAATAAAACTACTATACTTAAAATGACTCAAATTATAATAACAATATGTAACATATGTTCTGTAAATTATTTTTAATTAATATTCAGATGTGGTTACAAATGAATGTTAAAAAAACAAAATGTTACTATTATATTTCTAATTGTATCTAATTCCTTGAATCTAATTGATTTTGCAATTTACTCGTATATCTTTATTACATAACGCAAACATTACTGAATATGCTAATTTAATTACTTGTTCTGTTGGATTCTAAATTGTTCGTATCTGTACCCATTTTGTACTCAATAGTGTTTATGAAAATAGTTTAATTAGTTTCACAACTTTAAAAAATCGCAATTAGTCGAAAAAAAAACAGTATAAAAATAATATTGACACTAAAGTATTCATTTTGAGAACACAAAAATATTCCATTCAAATAATAAATAATGAATATTTATTTTTATTTATAGATGAGCTCACTTTATTTTTAAAACTTATGTTTTAAATACGTTCTCTCTATTAATTTAATTAAAAGTTTCATAAAATCTCCTGTAAAAAAATTAAAACAATTTAAAACTAAACTTTTACTAATAAGATTTGACCAATGGCGTAGTTTTTAAGACGCCCACTTTTTAAGTGAAAGGTCTCGGGTTCAAAACCCGGTTAGATCATATCTAATAGAAAAAAATACATAGTAAAAATTGAGTAATAATATCATAATAGTTTATATCGTAATAAAAATTAGGATTATATAAATAATAAGTAAAACTCTTATGAAAGATAATAGATGGCATACAAATTTTAGCATTTGTTGGGCTTTTAGCATCATATTAAGCTTAATCTTATAACACAGAAAGAGCTGACTAATCAACGGCTTAATGAATATAACGATTGGAGAAACTGAAACCTAGTCAAAATAATTTGGTGAATTCCCTATACCTCTGGTAGGAGTGAAAAAGGATTAAAATAAGAAGGCTTTGGTAACGAGTTTTTTTTTCATTCTATAAGTATCGAATTTCTATATTTAAATGTAAGAGTATCTGAAGATCGATTTTTCTCATCCGCTTCTTAATTATAATTTCGAGTAAGATTTTAGTCAATAGATTTCAAGGTCATCTTCAATTTCAGCGAACAAAATACTTTAAGATTAATTAAATGATTTCAAATTTAAATGAAGCTGTAATGTTTAGTTAAAACATTCTTAGGATTACGCTATATCTTGTTCAGTAGATCATCGTTTTTAAAAAAAATTTCTTCTAAATGAAATTTAACAAAATTTCCTATTGCAAAAGACTTAATCGTCTACTGAAACTTTAGTTTGTAAAATTTGTTGCCGATTTTTCGTTTGCAATATTTTTCAACTTTGGGTCTCTAATTTCGTTTAATTTTAGTTACATTCTAAAATCAATGTAAGGAAAATTAAAAAAAAAAATTAAAAAGCTAACATTAACATGTTTCTTCTTAACATCCAATCCAATTTTTCCCATTTCACATAATCTTATAATACCAAATATTTTAAATCCAAAAACTTCCAAGTTTGAAGCTGTATACATTTGTATCACAGGCTCCTTCTTAAAGTTTGCTTCAAAAATGCTGTAGTTTGGTGTGATACAGTTTTGGTTTATTGTACACTCCCCAAGGGAGGACTGCACAGTTCCAATGGATGGCTTTTGAAGCTTTCGATTCCCTCGTTAAAAAAAAGTACGATATTAAACGAAAAAAAAACGAATTTAAAAAGGAACCTAAAAACCAGGTTCAAACAATTTTATTCTATTAATTTAATTTATTTAATACCTATTAGCAATTAATTAGGTGGAGAGGTGGAGTTCATTAAAATCAATTCTTCGATATCTTCCCTTTTATTCCAACTAACCTTTAAAAGAAACCATCAGAACTGTTCATTACAATAGGGAAAATCCTAATATACTTTAAGATAATTTAAAATATCATTTTTAATACAAAGAGGAATCTGAGGGTAGACAAAAAGAACCTTAACTCGATGTTTCTAAAAATTTTACAAGCGATTTTTGAAAACATAATTATCTACAGTTGGTCAGTGCTGTTAAATATGTATTTAAAAAAACAAAAAAGAATAACAGAAACCTTCAGAACTCTAATATTAATCTCCTATAAAACAACACTATATAATTTCAAATGTTATGCACGTTTTTTCATATGCCTAAAACATTAATTAATTAACATTTTATGATTAGGTTTCTAATGAATTTGATCCAATTCACTTGAATTAAGATATATATACTATAGGTATACTAAATACTTCACTAAAATCATTATTAAAAGTATATTTTTATTACTTCAATCTTCTTATAGTTATAGCAACATATGTACCATCTGTATAGTAATTAATTATTTTTACAGTTATATAATATTGAATTATAATTTTAAATTTACCAATTTTTTTAATTCAATACTATAACAGAAGAAGAACATAAAATATAAACCAACCATTAATATTAGGATTTTAATTAAAAAAAAAAAAAACACAGATACTATATGTGCATTAAGCCTTGAAATTATAATATGTACGTAATACGTGTATTATAACATATTTTATTATAATACCCATCTTTCATTTATTTTAAGAATTAAGATTTTCATCTTCAACTTCATCCAAATTCATTAAAGCGAAACTGTGTAAATTAATTTCCTTGTCTATTCTCTAATAACTTATCGTGTATATCTCGAAACTTATCTAATACAACAACTAGATTATTCCAAAAAAATTTTTTTAATATATAAATGTAAATATACTTTTACTTTTCTAGACATATGAAATAAATTTTTTTTTATTGCAAATTTTCTTTTAATATATATATATAAATATTATATATATAGAAAAATATATATATATAACTAATTAAATTTTTATGGTAATGTAGATCATAATTAAACTGTATCATGAAAAATATACAATCCACTAAATGGATATTTTAGATATTTTTGTGACTCTTTTAATTTTTTTTTTTGGGTGGTTTATAATCTTGTGAATAAATAAATATATTTAATTTAATTTAATGAAAATAAATAAATATAATTAACGTTATTAAAATTGCAGTAGTCCATTTGAAAATTTGTAAAGTTAAAAAATATTTGTTACTATAGCAACTATACAAATTCTTTGCTTAATAGTTAAATTTCTATAAGATTATATACCTAGAGAGATCAAATGCAAGGATCAACTTAAAAATAGAGCTAGCTCACAGATTGAGCTTCACACAAATTCAAAAAATAAAGTGATCTTTAACTCAAGCGCAGCTCAAAATATAAGTTCATTCAAGCTTAAGCTAGCTTAAAATTTGAATTAGCGCAACATTGAGTTAGCTTATATAACTCAAGTATGATCTAACTTAAACTTAAAATTAGCTTAGCTTGTTAATTTTTTTTATAAAGTTCAGAGTACAAGTTAACTATCAAATATGAGTTGACTCAATTTTGAGCAGAGCTTTGAGTTGAGTTGAAATCTCAACTATTTACAGTCGCGCTATTTTAGTGTAACGGAATTTTAAAGCCATATTTGACATCTGTTCTAAATTTGGATCCCATGACTTAGTTTTTTTTAATTTTTGGTGTACATTTTTATATGAAAGATGTTTTGGATATTAAATCAAAGAAAGAGTCAACCAAAATCAAACTTAGGTACATAATAATTTATTTCCTATTATTTATTAGCTAATAATAATGACAAACAATTATATGGAATGACGAATAATTATATGTAGAATAAAAGGTAATCTTGTAAACATCTTCAAATGATTAAAACTCTAACAAAACTTGGGCAATATTTACAAGTTCACCTAAAGTCATATAAATGTTAAGGTCTTTAACTTAACTGATTGTCCAGAAATTAGTATAAATTTAAAGAAAAAACTATATACTAGTAAATTACAGAACCAATATGGAAAGGCTTAGAGATAATTGAGGTGAATTAATATTTATAAAAAAATAGAAATACGCTTTAAAATAAAGAAAAATCGAATTATCAAAACTACTTTTGCCATACAAAAAAACAAGACATGTAAACGGCTAGTTAACTTTTATTAGTATAAAAATTATAATAAAATATTTAAAAATTAATAAATTTTACATTTAATAACAAAAAATTAAAAATTTTTGCGTGAAAAAAAATTGTGCAGAAAAATGTTGTGCATGTTTGAACTTTTGTATAGCAAAAAAACATAATAAAAACAGCTTACCAATCGCTTCTCCAATTCTATGGTTACGCTTCAAAAAATTTATTAGTAGCAGTTTTATATATTTTTTCTTATTTAATTTGATAAGTGTTTTTCATGGTATATTTATACTACTAATATAAGATGTTAAGTAATAAAAAACGTTTTTCTTCATTTTTTTTTTTTCAAAAAAATTAATTTAAATCTGTTTTTCTTTTCTTTTGAAAATCTGCGGAACGATAATCTCTATATATATATGTATATATATATTATAATTAAAATTTTAAATTACATATTATTTTATATATATATATATGTAAGTGAGTGGGTTAAAGGGGCAGAATGTTATAAAAGTTAATTTTATGATTGTCGACTATTTTTATGTAAAAATTTAATTTTAATGGTAAATTAAATTTTTAATATATATATATGTATTTAGATGCATATATATACTAAAGAATAATTTCATGGAATAAAATTTTACATTTAAACGATTTAATTTAAAATTAAATTTGTTGGTATATAAATTAACAGAAGTTTAAAAAAAAAACGAAACTGAAAGTGATGATGATTTGTATTTTGATTAGTCTTGCATTAATTTAAAATGAGTAACTAAAAAAAAAAATGAATTTTTGGTTATGGATGAGTTCAATTTGATATTTATTAATAAATAAATTAAAATTGATTTAAAAATAACAACTTTTTTTTAATTTATTTTGGAGTGTTCAGATTGATTATATAATAATCAGACGAATTAAACAAAAAAAAAGAACCAAAACGAAAGTAATTATGAGAAAAACTTATTTGAATTATTAGTGACCATTAAGTATATGACCTTCATTGAGGTCAATATATTCTCGAAAGATCGAGACAAAATATTTAGCCAAAAAAATGTATCTTAATTTATAAACGTCTTCTTAAACACCTTAATATCAAAAGACAAAAAGGGAACTTGTATTCTAAAATATAAAGTATATGGCAAGACTGGTAAGAATTTTAACGGTTTTAAATATCTAAATGATCAGTGACGTGTTTAAAAAAATATTGATATTACTCTTTGTCATGTATTTTATACATACATATTATATATGTAGGATATAACTTGCCATGTATATTATATAGACTACTTGCCATTAATATATCATTTGTTTGATAAGATAAATGTCTGTAAATGTATTTTTAATTTACTGAAACTGTTTCTGAAAGATTTGATAAATAAATAAATAAAAAAAAAATTAGTTTACTATTTGTACCGCAAGAAGAAGGATTTTCACTATAAGTGCAAGTTTTTGCTTTTTAAATATGAATTATATGAATCTAGTAAAATTTTTGGTAACTTAAGTTCAAAAGGCA
Source organism: Dolichopus griseipennis (assembly GCA_963082915.1). NCBI lineage: Eukaryota > Metazoa > Arthropoda > Insecta > Diptera > Dolichopodidae > Dolichopus > Dolichopus griseipennis. Next base: position 72,058 of record CAUJBZ010000253.1, read on the forward strand.
TATATACCTAAATAGGCATTGTATTTGAACGAAAACTTAGAACCTGACGTGTTTTGTTTGTAATGTCCGTCTGTGTGCGTGTGTCTGTACCATGCAGTCTGTCTGTGCACATTTGTACAGCCTAAAAGACAAAGCGGAATATTTTCAAAATTCACATATAAACTTTTAATTCTAAAAATTTAAAGCTTTTGGTTAAGAGCAAGTAAATATCAAGGAGCTATAGTCTTCTCTAGGGTAATTTTAAGTTTTTTTGCGAATATTTCTTAAACAAAAAAAAAAACCAAAAATTATCGATAAAAACTATTACGCATCTTGAAATTATTTTTCACATTACGCTTCTCCTGAAATAGCGGCTGGTTTTGCGGTGGATATTTTTATAATGTCAGATTTTTAAAAAATAAAAGATTTGCACTTGAAAAAACAAATCTGAATTCGATTCGGAAGTTCTTGCTTTTTAACAGACAATTCTTCTTCTTGAAGTAAAAAAGTATATTTTATTAGTTCCTATGCACTTAGGTTTATTAAACAATCTTCTGTTCTACTTGTGTTGAACATTTAGGAGTAATCTATTAATGCTAACATCAATTTAAATAAATTTTTCATAATTATTGCACTAAATTTAAATCTTTAAAAGATTAATTATCTTTATTTAGTTTAAATACATAAAATTAAATTTAAATTAATATAAATCTTAATTTAGTTGAACATTTATAGTTTCAAACAAATTTATGTTGCATTGGACTTAATCACAGAAATTATATTAAAGTCATCATATACGTATATTAATAAAAACTACATGTTATTTTATCAAAAAAGGATTGAAAATATGTTATTAGACATTTAATTAGTATTTCAGATCACGTATTATAATGGTATACAATTAATTTAAAAAAAAAAAATACATTTATTCATGATCGTCCTAGATTTCCTCAAAAAAATACATTTTAAATCCATTTTCTAAATTCAATTAAATCAGAGAAATTCTTTTGAATTATTTTCTTCAACCAAAATTAAAATATAAACAGATAGTTAAAACGAATTAATTAATTGTAGTAATTAAAAAGATAAATAATAATTGATTTCTAAAATTATAATTTAAAAAAAAAAAGTAGTTTTTCAAACATTTCTCTTTATATAGTGTTAGTATTAAACTAGGAAAATAGGATAACCTGTTTCTTTGAATTAAAAATTAAAAAAAAATAATTAATGTCAGCAAATGTTTTATTGGCAATATTTAATACTAATTAAATTTATTTTTAAATTAAAATATTTTGCTTCTTTGCTCTTTGTAGATAAACCTACACTAAAATGAGTGGAAAGTTAAGTTTTTTTTCATTTCCAAAATATTTTTACAAACAAATTGTTAATTAAAATAACGCGGAATTCTCGGAGAATAAGTTAAAGTCAGGAGACGAATGGGAGATTAAAGTAAAATAAAAAATGCCTTAATAAACGGGGGATTTTCCTTCACATTTGAACTTCCAAGAGACTATAGAATATAAAAAATAATCAAGTTCCTACAAAAACTAATTTTATTCAAAAAAATAACGGCATTTCCTGCTCAAGATTATTTCTAGTACCTCTTCTTTAATTTTAAGAATAAGATGTGTAATTGAAAAATTCAATTCATTTATGATTTTTTGGATCAAGAGATTTCTAATGGTAGTGATGAAATTAAAAAATATTAAAAAAAACATAAGACCCGCTTAGAATGTCAGATAAACAAGGATCAAAACTTCTACAGTTTTTGAAGGTCAATAAAAAAGCTTAATAGAATTGGACCCCCCAAATTAGCGATAAATTCAGATTACCAAAGGTCTGTAATTATAATAGATCATAAACAGTTAGCACAAAATTAATAGCAAATCGCTAAGAATGTGTGTTAAAGTCATACATAACTGTAGTTGTGCGCAGTATTTTTCGATGACCACTGGGGAATGGTAAGAGAAAAAAACAAAATATATGATTTCCAGAAGTTACGAACCATGATCTCAGAACCCTTGTTTATTCTTAATTAAAGGATTTGCATATATCAATATACGAAAATTATCATTTAATATTGATTAAGATACAATGAATGAAGGTTTTAAAAGGCAATAAACGCTTTTTTAAATTCAATTGGTGTAGTCATATACTAAAGATTTTAAATATCCAAAAGATTACCATATGTATTCCGAATTCGAATTCGAATAATTTGATCAAAGTGACATAATCAATAAATTTTAAACAAAAACAAAAGTGCTCATCAACCAAAATATAAATTAAATTTCTTAAAATTATAAAACAGATGATACATAAAGCGCCAAATGTATCTATAATATCTAAATATGTTAAAATTCCTACATTCAATTTGTATTTCCATTTTGAGAAACATTTTTTTGTAAAACCTTTTATAGATTGGAGCTTTGATCTCCATTTTAAGATTGTTATAAACAATATTTCATATTTTTCTATGGAACGTCTAAAGTTAAAATGAAAAGAAGATTTTTTTCAATAAACAATTTCAAAATAAAAAAAAATTTGTATCTTCCAAATTTGTTTTTTTGCAACTACATAAATATTTATATACTTATTTAGTATATAATATTAGTATTAAATATTTATAGATTATAATATATAAAATTTTTCATGTTTCACATTTAATTAAACTCAATATAAATTTACTGTATAAAAGTTTCTTTAAAATATTTAATATTTAAAGTATTAGTTGAGTTGAAGGTATATATGTGTATTTTTATCATCAAAAGTATCTATTTCAATTATATCTATACATTTATAAGAACATATAATATATGTATATTTCTTTGTATGTTCTATATAGAATATGTATGTTCTATATAGAACAATTTATATATGTATGTATGTAAATTCAAGTAAAATTTTATTTAAACAAAGAAAAAATTACTTTCTTTTCATTTATGGATTTTTACTATATATATATGACAAAAATTTGTTATACCATATGTATATATTCTGGGCGTACGCCTGGATTCCTAAAGCCAATTTCCCAAAACACATTTTGCCTAATACCATTTTACAAAAGAGACCTAAGGCATTAGGCTATAATTGAAAATGCGAAAAGAGTTTAAGTAGGGAACACAGAGTAGCATCGTAAAAAGAGTGAAAAGTAGATATACAGGGTTACATTCAAAATCTTTGTAGTGCCCTATCTCCAGAAAATACATTTAATTTATTACAATGTATTATTTATTTATTTTATTTCATTTCACTTACCAATATACACCCTTAGACGCTCTGTCTATACAGTGAGTTTAAATTGGAGATCTTGATTAACAAGCATAATTAGTAAAAATGTCAAATTCAAAAAATTGACAGATGTCAAATTCATTATATTGCATTCAAATTGGAATATTCTTTGGATAAAATTAGTTCAGGTTTATAACTGAAAAATTATACTTGGTTCGAAAGCTTTTAAAAAAATTTTGGATAAAGACTATAAAAGCTTTATTAAAATTGTACCGTTATAACGTCTTTTATTTTTTTTTTTTTTGACTAATAACAATTCCAATTTTTTTTTTTCTCTTCTTAAGCACCCTGTACAGAAACTGTATAATATTATACACAACATTGGGATGAAAAATTTCAGCGCTTTCGTTAAAGCTACTTCAGACGCTCTTGTTTTACAAACCTAGGTACTAGTGTGTAAGATAGTCAAGATCTTAGTGCCTCCCCATTCTATATAATTTATCAAGTGATCTAAGATCTCTCTCAGTAACATTCTATAATTTAAAAACAATTTTTTTAAGACAATATCATTTGACTAAAATCTCTTTTGTAAAGCCTTTTTGTAAAAAAAGCAATTTATCAAATAGCATTAGGCGAAATGTCTTTTTGCATTAGGCATCACTGTCAATAAGCCCACATGTTTTAACTTTATGTTAATATTAACATAAATTTGAATTTATAATATATTGCTAATATATTATTTTTATTAGACAATTTCTAGACTTTTTTTGTATTTAGTATATTTATCAATATATATATATACATATATATTTTAGTCTAGAAAATCTATTAATTTTTATAACTATGAAATTGCATACTAAAAAATAGAATTTTCACTTGAATACAACAACTAAAAAAAAAAAATTTCTATTTACTTGTACTGATTTTTATATGCTATTTTTTGTCTTTTTTTAATAACCTGAAGCCAGTAATAAAAAGTGAAACAAAAAATAATAATAAAGAGGAACAAATAAAGTATCAGCGATAAGGTAAGAATAGGTGCAAATTTGTTATATCGTAACATAAACAAAACACATATGGATGCACCTATATATAAATATACAAATTGTTTATTTATTTGTAATAAAATATACCATTTTATTTATCTGCATGTGGTGTTGATGCATATATGCAGATATATATATATAGATATACGAGTATATATATAGATTTTATTTTACATGATTGCAAGAGACTGCAATGAATCTGGTAAACTGTAAGAATGTAAATTGCATTTTTATTATTTTTACAGAAAAGATCATAATGTTCTTAAAAAATTTTTAAATTTATTATTATGGTAATAATTGGTTTAAAACAAACACCAAATTAAATTTAGTTTAAAGACCACATATTAAAAAATATAATTAACAGACTGATATAACAAAATACTAGAATTTTATTAATTTTATGCAGATATTTTTAATTTTTATTATATTGCTCTTCTCATTAAATGCAGAAGTATTCTCATTCCACAAAACCAAACTTCTATTTTTATTTTAGTTGTAACTGTATGGAGCGGAATAGACATTGCTAAATTTAGGAACGGAGAAAATCGGTCAGAATTGAGTGTAGAGATGACTCTGTTTAGATTGTAGGTTTTAAGGTTTTCAACTTTTTAAAAATTAGACATTAGTGAAATTAAGTTTCACATTCTTAAAGTTTTGACAGCAAATAAATTGTTATTTGAAGAAAACAAAATTTCGATTTGTTCTAATAACTCACAGACAAAATTCTGAAATATTTACTTAAGATATTATTTGTTTATTAGTATCAGACAATAGTCCTTTGCTTATTTGGATTTCTTAAATTAAATACTTTCTATTAATTTGTAACTACAATAATCAAATGCTTACCCATTATACCACCGAGGCCAATCGAAAATTCAAACAGGAGTGGTCTAAGCAATTCCAACACTGCAATTCTAATACCATGAAAGTTTTTCACAAAAGTAAAACGGAGCACTTGCAGTACCTTTAAGTGACGTTAGAATTGTTTTATATTATCATATCTTAACATCTTAAAACATCAACGATAGTTTTGAATCAATTAAATCACATTTTTGCATAAATATTGCACTTTTAAATTAAAATAGTTAGGTTGAACTTCGTTTAATTATGGGTTCTGATAGTCAAATTCGTTTTTTTAACTTAGGCTTTAACGGTTGTTATAGCAACGATATAGTTTTCGCTTGCTAAATAGTTTTTATCAAGCTACACAAACTATTAAAAATGATCCCAACGTCATCTTTAAATTAACGCCATTTAGCCATTCGTGATACAGTCGAGTATCTGACCTTATTCTTATAGGAACTAACACTTGTTCTAAAGAAAGAAAAAATGTATGCTTCTACTCAAGATTTCTCAACAGAAAACTAACTGGGCAACAGATGCTCAGTCCACATATTTGAACAATTATGGAGTCGTAACGCAGCTTATGTATATTCGTTTGCCATACGCTCTTCGAGTATATGGAACATCAGATCTCATTAAATGTGTTCCCTAAAGTTCATAATGCATATGTGTACGATTAAGAAAAGTTTAAATATCCAATACAATTATCCTCATTCCACATAATCCCAAAATCCTTTATTTCCCAAAACTCCTTTTCCAAAAATCCTTTCAATTACCTATACTCGAAACCCTACATGTTTATCTCAGATCATATCCTACAATTTGATTCAAAAAAGGTTGTGATTTTGGTGTGTTAAAGCCGTACACTTCCTATAGGTAGTAATTTAGGAAATACGTTAAACATCAATGGTTGGCTTTCTAAACTTTCCATGCCCCCGTAAAAAAAACAAAATTCGATTAGTTGTAAATAACTTAATCAGATAATAATTAATTGTTTCTTAATAAGAATAATCCCGTCTATAAGAATAGTCTGACCTAATTTAATTATACTATTTATACTTTTAGATATTATAAACGAATAATATTACAATTAATACAATTTCATATTTCCAACATTACAGTTCAAAAAAAAATTATGACAATGTCGACATATTTTCTTTTATTTAATAAACATAGGTACTCTAAATTTTCATATATATATATTTATACAATTATTATTAATATATTTGTCTAGAATGAGGTGTAACAAACGCATTCAATTAAATGTGTTTTGTTGGATGTGTTCAATTATAAAAAAATAAAATATGGACGTTTTGTTGGATGTGTTTTATTTTAGAAAATAAAATATCATAAATTATCATAAGCAGGCCAAAAAATATTTTATTTATTTTTAATAAAAAAAAAAAAATTTTTTTTTGAAATAAAATTTACTTATTAGTTTATGAAAAATTTCATTTCAGTTTTAAAAATCACAGAAGATTTTCTGGAAATTTTAAATATATAGTAAGACATTTTGTCAATAAAAATTAAGAAGACAATGCTTCACAAGAACATTTGTGTAGTTGGTCTTAATAATTTTCAGTAAATATCTGAAATAAGGGCGAAAGCCCAATGTATGCTTTGATGCATTGCTTGATTTGCTTAAGCAAATAAACCAAGAAATGTATTAAAGTAATTTCAAAGTTTCCCCTCATCTCGCTCTCAACTCTACCTCATCTATCTCTCATCCCTTCCTTCATAACTTTTTAATTATTTATCTATTTAAAAGTTAAAATGGAAAAAAATTATGTAACAACTGACGGTTGGGAAAGTGGGTTCAGGTATACAATACCTCTGAGTTCAATGCACCATAAAAACCAGACAAAATAGATTTTAAACTTAGTTAGGGTTAGGTATATTAAAAAAATTTCAAATAAAATTTATAATTTGCATTTGATAATGCAAAACTCAATTCAAAAATCAACATTTATTTAATACAATTTCACGTACATATAAATAGATACATTATTTAGCATGTTGAATAAGTACATTATAGAACGGTTAGCCTTCAAACAAGTATTTTGATTTGAATCTAAACAAAGGAAACAATATAGAATGTATAACAACATTTTTTAAAAATGTATATACAAAACATTAATAGTTGGAGAAATAAATCATTATTGAAACAAAATAAATCTATTTCACATCTCTTATTAACACAAATTTATCGAACTTAATTTTAAAAAGTACGTAATTGAATAAAAAAAAAAATATTAATTGAAATTAAAAAAACATTTCACCAAGAAGGGATTTGAACTAACAGCCCCAAAATTTTATCAAATTCAAAACATAAAAAAGGTAGACTAAATAAATTATTCATCTTCAAATTTTTAGATACAACAACATATAAGTTTTTGTTTTTTTTGTACATAACTAGAATTGAAGCATAGTCTGTATTACGTAGAATGCAACGGTTACCATTTTATTTAAGAAAATGGTATTGATATATAATATATGTTTATGTAATATATGTAATTAAATTAGAAATAGTTCTTAATTAGAAAAAGTTCTTCTTTCAACTGACCTTCCGTCATTCTGTGACGGGCCAACAGCTAGTTTATATATATATACATATACTTAAATCTTACATTTTACAATAATAAATTTTCCGCAATAAATAAAAAAAAAATTAATTTATGAAAAATATGCTCTGGAAAAATAAAAATAAAAATTGAATAAAAATAAAAAAAGAAAGTTTTTGTTTTCTATTTTAAAATTTACAAAACAAAAAATAATAAAAAAAAAAAATAATAAAAAAAAAACTCTCAGCACTATTTTTTTACTTGTCATTCATTTTTAGAAAAGAGTGAAATGCCACCTAAAGTATTATGATGTCAGCTTGATGGACCGAATTACACTTATTAAGAATTACTATTGTATTTTTTAATATATATATATTATATTGTTTTGTTGAATGCAACATTTACAATATTCTCAACATCTATGCTCGATGAAAATCATTTTTTATTTTGTTTTTTTTTTTTTTTTAAAACATATTGCAAATGTGCAATGCAATCTTATAAATATTTTTGCACGTCAATCTGTTTGTTTATTTACAGAAAAGATGTATATATATATATATATATATATATGAATGTAGTGTTTAAGAAAATGAAGATTGATTTAAAATAATAAAAAAGTAGATTAGAACTACACTACTCTATACATAAACTAAGTAATACAGGTTTGATATTATGTTAAATTGAAATGGTCAACATAAATCATTATACATTAGATCTATTGTAATAAAAATTATTGTATTGTATAGATACATCATGGATGATGATGATACTATTGGGAAAATAATTTTCACCTATATTTCAATCATTTAAATGTTAATTGAAGCAAAGAGGATTTTAAAAATCAATATAATATTGATAAGATCATGTAGGGGAGAAACTAGTGATTTAATATACATTTTTTTGTTTTAAATTAAAACTGTACAGGAAACAGCAGGTGAACTCTTATTCTTATTATTAACCTGTATTTAATTTGAATTGGAATTATTTTAAAAAGTATTCATATATAATTGGATTAGTAAACAATAGCAGCTCTTAAGTGTGTATTCACTTGTTTTGATTAATAATAATAAACCCATAGAAACCAGCAAGTTAATATAAAAGTATATAAGAGGAGCTGTTTTATGCTACGCACATTGGTGAAGTTTAAAGATCCGCATATAAAAAACAACGTAGTTTTTTAAATTTTAAAGATATGCAGGGATTTTAACTCAACTTTTATTCTAAATTTATTTTTTAGCTTAATATAACACAAAAATTTCCAATTCCCATTGTAATTTTGAAAGGTTAATCTGAGTTGAATTCAAAAATGGTAAAATATATTAGAAATATGTTAGGGCTAAAATTGCAGCTGAGAAATACGGGATTTTAAAAATTAAATAAAATTTGTATACTAAAAACGAATTTTAAACAAAAATCACAATTTAAAAATTTTCATATCTTTCAGATTAAAGTCCTTATTATTCTTCAATTACAAAAGATAACAATAGGAAATATTAGATTAGATATGATTATGAAAGCCTATAACCATAGCTACTTACCGAAACTTAAATTACTCTTTTTAAAATTGTACAGGGCCAAAGATGTTATGATTTCTTTAAAAAATTAATGGAAACACTCGGAAAACGTTAGAAATAGACCCCCGCCATATCAATTTATTCTTTATTTTGAAATTCTATATCACTTCCGGTCTTCGTGCTCGACCTCTGAGTTCGGGACACCCTTTATATAATGTCTTCTGAAACTACAGCAGAATGTCGGAAATATAATTTAGGTCAGAATTCTAATACGACTAAAACATGTTTAAATTGTATGTGGAATTCATTAAGATCATTTTTAATAACACGAATATAATATGACCCCTGTTACAATATTTACCTATGGTCTAGACAGGCTTATTAGTCTAACAGTAGTTAAACAGTTAGCGCTTAAAAAAGAAAAACACTCAAGCTCTATACCTTCATACGGTGGACTCCTTTTCCACGCTAAGTAGATAATATGTGAACCGATTCAAATTGGGATCTTACAGCCCTTGGCAAAACAGCTGAATTTTTTACATTAGGTGAAAAATTAGAATGTCATAGCTTCCCGAATAGTTCTCAAAGAAGATAAAATAATATAAGTATTCATATATAATTAAAAATGTTTTTAATAAAACAAGTTTTTATATTTAATATAGAACAACATCACAAAAAAATTTTAATTGACAAATTTTTACAATTCTCCTTAACTCACAGTCAAAATAATTAAAATTGCACTAAAAGACTTTTAAAGTTACCATTTTTTTCAAGACTAACACTATTAAATTAGGTCTCTATAAAAAATAATAATTCTAAGGCTTTTAAGAAAAATAACAAATTGTAAAATCATTTCAGTTAATATATAAAATAAACATGAGTCTCTGCCACACGTGAAAAAAAAAGAGATGCTTCACTCCCTTATCCATTGTACGAGTTAAGGAAGGGACTGTTTATAAATAAATAAAAATATTGAAACCGAATATATGATATGCAAACAACAGGGTTGTAAAAAGCTCAAATTTCGACTCAACTCATCGCTCAACTCAAATTTTGAGTCCACTCAATATTTGAGTCCGCTCAACATTTGAGTCCGCTCAGCATTTGAGTCCACTCAACCTGTGAGCGCACGTGTAACGCTCATAGTATGAGCGGACTCATCATTTGAGTTGAGCTATGAGTTGAGTTTGGTATTTGAGTCCGCTAATTTACAACCCTGTAAACAACTATAAATACTACATTATAGGCAATTCAATTAACAATTATATTATTAACTTTATTTTTTTATTTTGTTTTTGTTTTTTTTTTGCAATTGCAAGTTGCAACATTGTTTACAAAATACACACAATTTCTATTTTTTTATTATATTATTTTATACTTAGTTTTAATTTAGTTTATTTTATTATAATAAATCTCTAATTGAAGTAATTATTTTATTAAACAAAGGTAGAAACTAGAAGTAAAAAACTTTTATTTTTTTTATTTGTTGTTTTTATTATTCAAAAAAAATGAAAAAGATTGTAAAAACAACAACAACAAAATAAAAGAAATATAACAGTATTAAAAAAAAAAAAAAAAACAAAAGAAAAAACTGGAATATATTTCAAGGTTTTTTTTGTTTTAAGGAAAAATTAATTGTCTTAAAGTGTATATCATATAACGGATGTTAAATTTAATTTTCATTTTTTTTTTTTGTGTTTTTTTTTTATTCTTTAATAAAAAAGAAAATTCTCATATCCTTGAAAGGAAAAATAATTAAAAATTTACATAAAAATTAAAAAAAAAAACAAGAACAACAAAAAATTCAAGAAAAGAAAATACGTAAAAGAAAAAACGTGTAGAATGTTGAATCGTTTAGAAATAGTGATGGGACTCTAGAATAAAAAGGTATTAGAAATAAAACAAAGGTTTTTAAAGTAGCACATTCTCAAAAAAATAAAATTGTTCCATAATAAGTCCAGCTTTGAGTACAGAGCGTATTGAAAAATAGCTAATAATAACTTTTTAAAAATTATTTGAAATTTATTATAATATATACTCTTTTCACATGAACTAGGTCCTTTTTTTACATGAAATATGTGTGTCAATTTTCAAATCAAATTAGTCATTTTTCAAAATAATTTGGTCAGTTTTTGAGTCGAAATGACATAATTTAAAAATTCTGTAGTGTGTTAGTTTAAAAACTTTATAGAGGCTAGTTTTTAATGCGACCTCAAGAGTCAAACTTTTTTAATTTTTTTTTTCTGTATTTGGGTTCTACTATAAAATCGGTATGTTTTTTTTTTCTTATATGTTGATTCGACTGCTGGATCCCAAGCTACTGCAGCTAATTAAAAAAGTAAACCAATTTAATTTGAATATAAGGGACTCCTTGTATTTGAAAAAGAACCAAATTCATTTGAAAATGCAGAAATTTTATGTGAAAATTTTCAGATTTATACCATTTAAAACTGCACCATATTAAAAAGTTTTTTAAACTTAACTTCTTCCGGAATTTATTAGTCCCCAACTCAAACCGTTTAGAATATATAAGGCGTCAAGAATTTGGTTAAAATTGATATTCGGATAACTGTAAATTAAAGTACCTAATGGCAATACCATAAATTTGTGTTACATATATTTTATAAGTATCATAAAAACAATTCTGATTTGACGCTTACAAATTGAAAATATTCCTCCATTTTTAAAAATTTGATATAAAAATTTTAATTAAAAACTTTTTCGGACTTGGGAGAACTTTAGCTCCGTAACGGGTGAGGCTACAGAAACGGACAAAGTTTAACTAAATAGGGGCATTTTTTTTTAAATTTTTTTGAAAATGTGCTTAAAAACAATTTACATATATACTATGTCTGTGTAGGTACCTTAGATTCTATGTGGAAAATTTAGAACGATATAAAAATAGCTGTTAACAAAATGGAAAATACAATAACTAATTATACAGGATACAATTTTATACAATTTTTTTTAATTTTTAATTTATTATATATTATATAATTTTTAGGTTTTATTTTTTTGCAATTTATGAGAAATTAAATGTAAAGTATTTTATAATTAAAAAACACATTTTAATATTAATATTAAAATTAAAAAAAGATTTCTTTTATTCAATTTATGTTTTAAGCAGTTCCAGTTTTACAAAAAAAAATTTAATTATATTTTAATTATAATATTAGAATAATGTAAGTAATACATATTTTAGTAGTTCTTTTAACCGGTCAAAATTTTGTTTCTATACATGACTATTAACTAAATTTTTTTATATATATTTAACTAGTACAATTAACTCAAAATTAAAAATGCAATTTAGTAACAAATATTCAGACCTTTGAAAAAGAATATACAATTAAACAATATTTAACATTATTTAGTACTTAAAATTTTATAAAAGTCAACGCGCCCCAATTTCCATTTGATGTTTCCATTTTTTTTTTTTTCTTGGTAGCATTGTTCTTTCACTTGACACCTCCATCTCACGCGACTCCGCATTAATACTTATTTTAATGTCATCCCAGGAGATGTTGTATCTAGTCCCTTGAGGGTACCACTCTAATGCCATACGTGTTATGCTTTCACTAGGCTTTCTAATGGTCTGGCCTATCAATGTTTCCATTAGTTTAAAACTAAAATTTTTGAGAACATTATTCAAAGGTTTTTTGAAAATCATATTTGGAAATAAATTAAAATATTTTGGATCTGAAGGAAGTTTTATGAGGTAATATTATATTCTGTACACTACATACTTTCATGCGAAAGGCCCGGGTTCGATTTCCAGTGAAAGTGAAAACAGTTTTCTGACTATCGACTCGACTTAGCTATTATTTGCCATTGGGTTCAAATTAATAGCTTAATCATTAATGAATAATTATATAAACAAATATAAACAAATGCAAAATATAAATAAATAATTTAACAGAATAATATAGCTCACAGACATAGAATACTACATAACCTTAAATACAAAATATTCCAATATAAACTAAAATAAGATTGTATCTATCACGTTTCTCTAACGCGTCTACACGTCAAAAATCTAACACGTTTCTACATGTATTGAGGCCTAGTACTATCTCATGTTTAATTCATTAGAATCAATTCTAATAACACGAATATAATATGACCTCCTGTCCCTACAGGTATATATGGTATAGACTGACTTATTAGCCTAACAAAAGGTTTTTCTATACGTCAAATATTTGGAAACTTAAAGTTTGTAGACCATTGATTTGAATTTTATGTCTAAAGTGCTAATTTATAGCTTTGATAGTTTTTCTACTAACTACGTTATTTCTTTTAAGTAATGCTAAAGACCTTAAATCGCTTGGCCAGATACATTAATTCTTTACTAGAAAAGGCTCCCCATTTATACAAAAAATATCTAACTAGTTCGTTGTGCAATTGCTTAGCTTTGTTTGTAGTTTTTGAACTATCGTGCGAACAAATTATTATTAAATTTACCATTTATTGTCTATGGAGCAAGAGCTCACAGGGCAACAGAATACATATATATATACATATCAATGCCGAACACTTTATTATTAAATTTACCATCTACTGTTGTGGAGTAACTCTGGGCAAAGCTTTATACATATATGCATCTCCATATCTATCAAAGTTGATATACCTTTATACTTTAGATATAAACTAAAATAGAAATACTAACTACGCTATACTTATTGCTATATAAAATTATACATTTAGCTCTACTCCATTTTTTTCAAATAGTAATAAAATAGGAACCCTCATGCAAATTATTTAAAAAAGTTGAAAGTTTTTAAGAATTTGGTTGAAAAAAACTCAGTTGATGATAAGTGCCTGTTATATCTATATGTATTGTGTCCTTTAGGAATGCTATTTAAAAATAAGACCAAATCCTTATCCAAAAGATCTTATTTATCAATAAGATAAAAATAAAACCCAAAAAATATAATAAACCATCAGAAATAAAAATTATTTTGACATATTTTCCATTTTTTTTTTCTGGCTACTTTTTGCAATAATTTTTACTGCAGTAATTTAAATGTTATTCCCCACTTTATATAAAATACGTCATTATTTGATTTAATACTGTATATAAGCTCCATGATACTATTTTGTAAAATGATTTCCTGCAGATATTCTTATGTCGTATAATAGCTTATTATAGTCAATAATCAAGAGCTTCATTCAAAATAAAATATATTATAAGATTGAAAGGATTAAATAAGATGTACTTATTCTTTTAGTTCTTAAATCCTTAAAATATCCTTTTAAGAAAAAAGGATTATACTCTGTGGTATTACAACATATAAAAGCTAAAGAGTAATGCAACAAAATGTTTTAAAAAAACCCTAACTATCAAAAGAATAGGGAATTGGTGTGAAATGAGAATTTTTAAATTCTGCATCAAAATGATCGGGTTAAGATGATGGGTTGCACTCTCTATAGTCTATTCAAAATTGTTGGCAATAACTAGTTCGTATTTTTAAGATAAAAATTGAAATATAATCAGTTATTGCAACTTGTTTAAGAGTTGTGATAAATCAAAATTATAGTTATGAATGGAGGTAACAAAAGACTTGAAAACTATATAGAAACTTATAACTTTTGTAAATTTTTGTAACCTAGTAAAATAAATTGAAATAAATTATAATGTCATAGGCATAAAGATCAAGATATGAATAAAAGTAGAAGGACATTTTTTCCTTTTAAGGTATTCACCTTTGTTTACAAGCATAAAAACTATTTCAAAAGAATATTTAAAGATGCTCCAATAAAGAAAGATACAGTGGTACTTTTGTGATTAACGGAGTAATTTTTGCTTAAAATTGAAAAGACCTACAATTGGAAAACAATAGATAATTATTTTGAGTGAACTTTATTTAAAAAATGGTCTTAAAATTGAATCAATTGGCGAATACAATTAAAAAAGCATAGAAATAAATCCAAGATGGTTTGTATAAGCTTTTCTTCTTGAATTATGTGGTTTCAATTGCAAATAATATTATATATCCGGTTATTTTATATAGGTGTCCCCATCCCCCCTGGTTAAAATTAACGTATCTACGATTCTTTATTTTGGAAAAATAAGCATTCGAAAAATTGATTGAGATTATAATGAATTATTAGAATTTGGCATTCAGAAACTCCTGGCATCTTTAGACCTCATGATACTAGAATCAATTTAAGAAGCTACTCTTTATAGGTAACAACCTATTGTCTATGTACCGAATTTGAACTAATTCCGTCGGTTAGTGATCAAAAATTCCTCGGAAAGTATCGTTTATTTGTATGTATGCCTCCTGATCCCATTATCCGATTTGGCCCATTTACGAACTTAATCTTACTTTTGAGGAAGAAATCATTCAAGCCAAATTTTATCAATATCGGTTGAAATTTACGCTAGCTATAAATAAAATATAAAATTAAAATCTTCTAACTAGAATACTCTTTCACCGGCGAAATATATGAGCTTCTTGGCTGTTCCATAAATATCGACCATATGGTTTCTAAGAACTAAGAAGTAAAGCTGAGTACTATGTTAAAAATCCAACCTTTCTACTCTAATGCTTTTAAAGCACCTCAGTCACTTTATTATACAAACCTATTTAACTTGGAACTCTGTAATATATTAGGTCTTACGTCTTAAGAGAGAATTTAACCTATTTTTAAATACCTTAGAAAACCCTCCCTTTTTCATTTATTGTACTGCGTAGACTAATGTTACAAAAGGATGTGATTTAGTGAACAAATTTTTACACTAGAAAAGAAAAAAGCCATCAATAGCATTGTTAGGAACACAAAATTACAATACTCTGTCATGGCAATCTCAAGCTAATTAGTCAAGCTAATTGTAAGTCTCTAAATAAAGTACTTTACAAAAGACTTTTTTACACTTTTTTCTTAAAAAATCTAAATTTACTTAATCAACATTTGGATCAACATATGAAGAATTAGAATAAGTAATAATTAAAAATTCGGTTCCACGTAGTACTTATACATGTCAGCCATTAGATATATCAAAAATCACTTAAACACTCCTTTAACAACTAATTTTAGTCACTAAGTTTCTTATTATAGATATTCATTTAAATTTTAAAACACTGATTTTAATGAAATAAAATATTTTAAACAAAATATTTATAAGTCATATAAGACTACTACAATTCTAACTTTTTATGAGCTCAAGCTTTATTTAGCAAATAAATTTAAAATCTTTCAACGTTCACTTTTAATTCAAAATTTTTAATCAAAATTTAATTGTAATAAATTATTAAACTCACAAAATGTATTTTTAAAAAATTTATAATAAAAATTTATAATTCGAGCATCGCATTTTTAATTATTTATTCAAAACAAACAAATTACTAATCATTTTGTGATGATCAGAATTGGAATGTTTAAACATTCCTTAACATCTGTAATAAAATCATTTCATACACTATCCCATTCTATTTTGCTTTGTGCGTTCTTTAACCCCCACACTACCAATTACAAAAAAAAAAAATAAAATAAAATCTGTTCTAACATTTATGTGATTTTAACATCATGTATATTCTTATGTCACTTTTGGATCATCAAACATTTTTATACCCGTATGACTATAAGTCAAAAAGGTATACTAAATTTGCTATTACGTTTGTGACGCAGAGAAGGTAGGGGATTCATAAAGCCTCAAAGGTATAGATCGGATCAGAATCGAAAAATAAATCGGTTTAGCTATGGATGTCCGTATGTTTGTGCAAATTTAGTAGAGATAGTGTAGTGGGTCCGATTAGGTGCCATACGACTTCTTCTTTTATATGAGCATTACTATTCATCTAATGAAGCTGGATGTCTAAAATTTGCTAAAAATAGTTTAGTGTAATAGCCCGAGTTTCTGCAAAATTTGGTTGGTCTACTGCAGAGGGTTCGAGTAGCTGCCATACAACTCCTTCTTTTATATGAGCTTTACACTACACCTGATGAAGCTGGGTGTCTGAAATTTTGCGAAAAAGTTTAGTGTAATTGCCAAATTTGCTGCAAAATTTGGTTGGTCGACTGCAGTGGGTTCGAGTAGCTGCCATACAATTTCTTAGTTTATATGAGCATTGCTCTATACCTATTGAAGTTGGGTGTCTGAAATTTTGCCAAAAATAGTTTGGTTTTATGGTCAAAGTTTCTGCAAAATTTGGTTGGTCTACTGCAGTGGGCTCGAGTAGTTTCCACACGAGCCTTACTTTATACATACTAAAGCTGTATGTTTGAAATTTTGCCAAAAGTTATCAACCGGATGATATAATGTTTATACTAAGGTCATACGTGTATCCCAGAGTTGACACAGTCTACTATACTATACTCTTCATCGTTTTTATTGCATTTAAAAATTTACATATGGAAAAAATCTTTTTTATAACCTTGATAGTGGTTAAATTGCTTAGTCAGATTAAATTACGTTGTTAAAAAAAGCTCTGATTATGCAAATGAATATTTTGTAGCAAAATGAAAATAAAAAAAAAAAAAATTTAATAAAAAAAAAATTAATAAAAAAAATTAACAAAAAACAGGGTGCGGAAATTAACAAATACGAAATAAAAAATATTTAAAATAATAATTGGTTAAAATAATAATAATAATGGAATGAATGGAATTTAATTTTACAAATTTATGTAAATGTATGACTAACCAATACTTATGTAAATTTATATTGTATTTATTATTTTAGTAAATAAGGGTTGAATTTTCTACGCAATTAAATATTCAATTAAAAAAAAATGTGTCATTAGCAGTGGTGAATTAATTGCTTGCTATTGTTTTACAAAATGATGATGATATTAAAAAATTATTGAATAGAAAATTGAATGACAATCAATGATCATTTTTTAACAATTTGATAAGTTTTTAATTATTCAATTAAGGTATTTGAATTGGAAAAGATATTAAAGAGGGGTCTATTGCACCAAACACTTATCAGTAATCAAATAATTAAATAATCATTTTCATGATAAGTAAATTTTTTTAATAAAAGCTTCATATGACTTATATATAAAATATAGTTTTGATGAAACAAAAGCTTATTAAAGAAAATGAAAGGTTGATTATAAGATTAATGATAAATGCAGTTGGTGCAATAGGAATCAGTTCCAAATAGTAGCTCAAAAGCTTGAAGAAGTTTTTCAAAACTATTACTTTTTTTTTGAAAGAATAAGTACTAAACTTTCTCTGACCAAACCCTTTTGCGGTTTTTCCAATATAATGGAACTATACTCGTGGGTACCCCTTATACTACAAAACGTGTGGTGTATTGAACAGGGAGTGTGGAAGCAATACTAGGCTTTAACACTTTCTGAAATAATCGGCAACTCGCCTTCTGTTATTGAATACGTTCCTAACAGATTTCAAACACAGTTTCCTTTCACAGTTTTGTTTCCTATTGAATACAACCCTAACAAGATTCGAACCGAAATTGTTATCCTATTATTGAAATTCTATAATTATTTCAATAAGAGGAATTTGGAATGGATTGTACCCAATGAATGAATGGAACCCAAATTGCTGTTATTAAAATTCTATAAATATTTCAATAAGATGAATTTGGGTTCGAACCCTTTTAGAGTTGTATTCAATAGCGAGGAAATTGTGTTTGAAATTGGGCAAATCCTAATTTTACCTTAAAACTATTTTAGAGAATAAACATTTATAAACTCCTCTTCTACTATTACATACTACTCTAACAAGGATCAGGGTTTGAGACCAAGTTCCTCCGAATAAAAGGCTAAAACACACGGAAGGTCTTGATCCCATATAAAAAAATAATTTTCGAGTCCACAAGTACCTACTCCAACCAATCATATAATTGTTTTCAAAAAATTTCATTAAACAAATAATATGCAAATTAAAAATCAACACTTTAAAATTTCTTTTAAATTAAACGGGTAAAACAAAAATGTAATCAACCCTGATTTAGATTTTTCTAATATGTACTCATCACGCGTAAATATGCAAATTAATATGAATATGTACATAAATGTACATTTACATATAATATTTGTATAATTTAATTTTGTATATTCTTAAAGGCTAATGAAGTTATTAAATTATATAATAAAGGGATGTATAAGGATATGCAATAAGTGATAATTAAAATTTTGTTAACATATATAGACACATTCAATTATACACTAACTAATATATACGACCCGTGCGACATATGTATACGTATATAATAATAAAATACCTAATGAAGTCATATAATGTTGATTTTCCCATCAAAATATTATAATAGGATACAAGGTTATTATGTAAAAAAAAAAAACAATAAAACAAAAAAAAAATTTAATAATCTTAAATATTAAATTACGGTTACTTATTAGTCGTGAATTAAGTTGGAGAAATTTATTCAATTTATGGTAAAACTGTTTTTATTAAAAAGGAAAGGTTTTTTTTTTTGGTTTTTTTAATTATGCAAAGGACTATTAAAAAAAATATAAAATTAAACACCTCGAATATATTCGAGGCCACACATATGGAAAAGCATGTAATACTTGTATATAAAAATAAACACAATGTATGTAAAAGACGATTATGTAATATTTTTACATAAAATAATTAATATGCTGACTATAAAAAAACCGCTTTAATAATTGCAAAAATTTTATTTTAAATAATTTCAATAGTTTCCTCTTTTTAAAAAGAAAGTAGCTTTTTATTTCTTTAACTAGGCCTGTATATTTATAAAGGCAATGGTTAATGGTATTGTAATGTTTTTACACGTATAAAGCAATTCTTTTTTATAATTATTTTAAAAGATCTTTTTTATCAATTAAAGGTACATAGTTACTTAGTCTTTAATTAATATTTTATTCACTAGTAACAGCTATACAGTCGTTAAAGGAAGGAAGTTATTGAAAGTTACAACAATTATATTTCCAGAACCCTATATATTTCCCCAACCCAATTCCCGATCTTCTTTTCACATCCTTATCTTCAGAACTAAGCTGGATATTTGTATCACAAGTCCCATCCTAAAGTTCGGTTCAAAAAGGGTTGTGGCTTTTGTGTGTCAGAGATCTAGCTTTGTCGAAGCTTTGCATGTTCCTCGTAAAAACAAGCAATTAAAAACAATAGGGTCGGCAAAACATAATAAATTCTAGGAGAGAATAAAAAGGCTGAAATATAATTAACAGTTTTATATAAGTACTTTTAAATAATAAGAAAATTGTAAAATTTAATCTCACTTTAATATTGGGAAATATATTATTCCATTGATTTCCAAAAATTTAGAATTTTTAACATATTTAGCAATATTTTCCAAAAATATATGTTAAATTTGACACATTACATTATATGTGTACATAAGCAAAGTTTTCTTGGAATATTTTAGTGATGTTCATCTTAATTATTGGTGGACTCAAGGGGTTAAAATACGGTTTTAAAAAATTGAATTTTTTACTTTAATTTTCTTTTTTTTAAACTATATTACAGTTTAATGTAAATGGTTTTTTTTTAACATTACATTCTGTTAAATAAATTTAATTTTAATTTTTAAAATTTCTGAATTTAATTATTTTTAATTTAAAAAAAAAAATTTTACCAAAAATAGGTTATTCAATCAATATAATGATTGTTCAATTGTTTTATATATGTAATTAATTTTTATTCATTAATTAATTTACAGAAATTTATGTTTTTTTCGAAAAATACAAAAAGAAAATTATAATAATAAAAATATTTATACAATTTATACAATATAAACTTTTTTTTTTATTTAATGAATTTAAATTAGTTAATCGAAATTATTAGAATTGCGCAAAATTTATGTGAAGTTTTATATGTGTTTTTAATTTATTATTTATTTCAATTTAAAAAAAAAGTTGCAAAAATTTAATTAAATTTCAATAATAGCATATATTATGAATATAAAAAAAAATTTAATTTATTTATTTTGAATATTTTATATTCATTAAATTTATATTAATATATAAATGAATATTTTTAATGGTGGAAAAATGTTGTAGATACAACAAATTGTGTATTAAATTTAAATCCTTCTATTTTGTTTGGAATAAAATTTTTTTTTAAATTTACATATTATTTAATTCATAGTTTATTTAAATCACTTTCATTTTTATATGAAACTAGCTAATACCCGTTGCACGTTGCTGCGCCTCTCAATGGAGGTTTAATTTAAGTTGATGTTACTGACTAACTCAAAGATGTACTAATACTTTCCAAAGTTGGACCTAATTTGATTCAAAAACGTCGGGCCGACATGGGTTGAAAAAAATCCAAGTTTGTTCCATTCTCAAAATGGAACACATATACAAAATTTGAAGAAAATCGGTCAAACCATTTTTAATTTAGAGTAGAGTAATGAAAAAACCTATAAAAAGCTGTTGGGTTGCAATGGGTTAACGGAACTCAACAAATAATTTTTCGGGGCTTTCTTTTTACCCAAAGCAGTACTTCGCAAAATTGGAAGCAAATTTAGTTCTAAAATATTTTTTGACCAACCGTCGGGCCGATATGGGTTAACGAATTCCACGACTGTTAAATCCAAAACTGTTAATAGTCTGAACTCAATTCTCAAGGAGAATCACGTATATAAAATTTGAAGTCAATCGTCAAATCATTTTCTTTTTAGAACAAAAAAGTTTAAAATTTTGCACCACAGCTTCAACTTAGCGGTGTTAGAGCAAAATTTTTACCCCACGATTTCTTTCCGTACCCAAAAACCTCTATATACAAATTTTCATGAGAATCGGTTGAGCAGTTTAGGAGTCTATTCACTGCATACAAACAAACCAACTTTCGCTTTTATATATATAGATTATAATTTAATTTATAGAAATATCTTTAAAATAAAAATTACTCTTATTTATATTTTGTATTCATTGATCATTGGTATCGAAAGTTAGGTCAACGCATTTTTATTCATTTAATTAACTAATTTAATATTTTGAACATTATTTATCTGATATCTTTAGTTTTGTTTTAAAAAAGTTTTTGAATTTCACCTGGTATTTAAATCAATGTTAAATTAATGTTAAATCTGCAAATATAACCATAATGTTACAGGTTTTATAGTATCCATGTTATGAAAACTGGTTAAATATCCATAAAAGTAAAATATGATGAGTAACAACAAAATATAATATCATTAATATTTATGTTAAAATTTCTTAATTTTATAACACACAGATTTCATCATCTTCAACGCATTTAAATTATCTACTGTTAATATTGGATTCATTTTAGAACAGGCCTTTGAATGATTTTGAATTCAACTTTCAGACACCTCTTACAAAATTTCAAAAAAAAAAAGAATTAAAAAAAAATATTTTTAAAAATTGGATTTTAAAAAACAGAATTTGACAAAACAGGATTATGATAAACCAAGTTTGATACGCTTCCTCTCCCACGCAACATTAGGAAGTGTTTTTAATCGCTTCAACAATAAGCAGACATAGCTGATAATTAACAATTATGAATTATATGCTGAGTTTCCTGGTCAAGAAGGGAAAGAAACACAAAATT